>JAMKCH010028844.1:0-20831 GCA_023653785.1 Ophioderma brevispina | reverse complement strand
TCGCCTTGACGTCGCTGGGTTGTGATGATAGGCCCCCCCTAACTCACATTGACCTGATATGTGACCTTTGGACCTCAAACAAATGACGGCTTGCACGTGCACTCATAAACCAAGTTTGGTTCCATTGAACTCCAACTTTCTTCACATGATGTCCCAGTTCATTTGCAGCCTATTTTACAAACTTGACCTCACATGACCTTTGACCAGTATGTGACCTTGAACTCATCAACAAATGGGGGATGCCAGGTTGCACCTGTGACCCAAGTTGGTTTTAAATCCATGAAAGTATGTGGATATTAACAACGCAAATGTTAACCCCTTTTTCACATCATCAAACAGACATCATCAAAAACAACAGACAACAATACTACAGTGGACAAAGTGATCCCTATGTGTTCTTCCTGCCTTAGGGAGGCGACACAAAATAGAGAGAGGAGTAGAGAGCGCAAGATTAATAGGGGCGTGTTCCGATCGCCTGGGACCCCCCTGATTACCCGGAAGTAGTATCGCATTTTGATATCAGATGAAAGGCCATTTTCTCATTGTCGTCATGAAATTTGAGCCCTCAAATCCATAACATTCCAAGATATTAAAACAAAAACAACTGCCCGTTTAGTGGTTGTAACAACTTTTAGAACAGTATTAAATATGGCTTTGCAACATGCATTATTGTCGTCATCCATTCAAACCGCAAGTTTGTTTCCCACGGTACTGATGGTGGTGTAGAGAACACAATACACATAAATCGGAACAACCACCTTTAACACAGAGGAGTGGGAGAAGAATGTTTAACATTACATGGCCAATTACGAGAATTATTCTTTAATCAGTGATTATGATGTTGAAACTAATTTTCACAAAGAAGAATTTCTATTTAAAAATCTACCAACATAGTCTAGTCTAAATTACTCCATAAATTTTGTCGCTGACATGTTAATTTGACATTTTTTTTTTTTTCACCCCGTATTGGGTAGCTGTGAAGGTTCGACAGCCTCAAATGTGATTTCCTAGGAGACCCCCATACCCAAAGAGGAGGATGAAGTCTTGTCCAAATAGATGGCAAAGTTTTTCCATTTACGACGCATCAGCACAAATTAAATACAGCAATTGAAAAAAGGAAAATCGGCAAAATTGGGATTATCAATCTTTGATGTGATTTCAGAAGAGAAAACATGAGAGAGTAAATTTTGAGGGGGGTCATGATTGTGGCAGGGAGAGGATCTATAATGTTGAAAACCTTTCAAAGCGCCAAGTGCCATTTTCCATGGCCAAGCACGATTGGTAAAGGAAGACAAACAAGCACTCTCAGCAATTACGTATATGTGCCAATCCATTCTGCAAGACAGCCCTTGATCTATTATATAACTATCCAGGAACACCTACATTTTTTAAACTTCAAGGAAAGCGCGAAGCATCTTAAGGGACTCCCTCACATCTTGCAAATCATTGGTTGACAATCAAGTAAGAAACTCTTCGTCTGTAGTCAGCGACCTTCCAGGGCCTGTACACTAAATTAATCAAGTCACACAAGAGGATCGCCTGCTTGTCTGGTTTGATCTCATTCCCAGGTAGCTCTAGGTAGATATGGTAGCACTATGTATCACATTAGTTTTGCCCACAATACCCACAAGTTACACAAAAACCAAAAGCATTCAGTAAGAAAGACAGACAAAACACGGCTTCAAAATGACTGCCCAAACAAACGCACAAAAGTAACCCAAAATGAATTCGTCCACAGAAATTTACAAAAAACTGCAAGTAGTACACTTGCGACATCCCTGGCAAGATGGCCAGTCTGGAACATGACCTAAGATGGCCTTTGACCTTGTCCTATGACCTTTTACACCATCCACATACGAAGAACCCCTATTGCACCTTACCCCAAGTCTGGTTTAAATCAGGACTTAATCTTTTCGAAGGGGATACACAAAAACTAAAACCAACCAAAACCTACCCAATGGAACACACACAACACACAATTCACACCACACACACACCTATACACACACACAGACATGGGCACCCTCGCAATATCCCCTCTGCTTTTCCAAGCAGGGGATAAAAAAAGAATCCAACACGGGATACCCGTTTTTTCTCACGCTTGGTAACTCTGTCTTCAACAATCCGAAACAATGCGTACATCCGGACAAACTACCCAATGTAATTGCATCGAGGACTCTAACCAAGTTGGAAAATTTAGAAAACGCGGAAAAAATCTTTTGCGACATCGTCAGAACTGATGACTCCGTGGCTGACTGCAGATAAACTAAAAGACTTGAAGTTTTGGTTTCAACTAACAAGACGGAAAAACATCAGTTCGTTACCAATCCAGATTGTCACATGTTTCTCCAACTTCCAATTAAAAAAACCAATCCACGGATATAGTGTAGTAGTAGTAGTAGTTTGACACTTGGTTTAGGGCCTATTAAAATAAGATGATTGCCAACAGTTGCCGCGCTATGAGTATTGCATTAACGGCCCCAAAGTTGGTGAAAATGAACATCATTATGCCGTTTTTGGTACATGGTTCTGCATAACAATAGCAACCATACACAGTGAATTCTCCAGGATCTAGTTATTTGTTTGGTATTTTTAGTCATAAAACAATGAATGTGTAGTGTATGAAAATTTTTGTTCTCGTCTTGTACCGAATGCCATTATTTGACCAGGTCATGTGTGGTACTTTGATGTGGAGTTTTAACCCAGCAGAGAAGAATACCAAGAAAAAGGCGGCATATTTTGGACATTTTTTAGAACGTTGACCAGTCTGTGTGTCCAGAACTGACAAGATTGACGAGTAATGATCAGTGAAAACGGAATAGGGATGATATGCGGAAAGAGAGCCGGAAGGCTACGTTACCGGATTAAGATATCGCTTCCCTCTACAGCTTTGCCTGTCTTCGTCAAATTATTGCGACATGAATTTGTGAGCATATATGGGATATGTCCACGTGAACCTGAAATCCAGGATACACCTTCCAATGTCAACCAATTGTATAGACCACTGTGGTGGCCAGCTGTGAAGTACAGTTCAAGGATCAAAACTTGGCGGGGGGAATAGAAGTTTCGCTTACAGTTAAGAGATGTGTATTGTTATCAGGATACTTTGTCAAGTAAGTGAATTTTTTAACTCAGATTTACTGGAACTCTGGAAACAAAATCTATCCTCCCGCACACCCCAGGGCGGGCTTCCATTGTCGCCTTAGTGTAGTGCGATTTCGTGAGTTGCCACTGGTTTCGCAATATGTACTAACATTGCTCAAATAATTTTACATGTACATATCATGATGGGAAAAATGATCTTGTCGCTTGTGTCGACAGAATGAGGAACCCCCGTGGAATTTTACTAACAGTCAGTTCCAAAGTACTGATGACCAACTTACCACAAATTAGTTTCCGAATCTGAAATTTTTCATGAAGACTAGAAGCTCTAACTCTCTCAGTTAGCAGCTCATATTACACATAGGGATGTGAGGGAGGACATATGCCATAATAAGCCTTGCTTGATTCAAAATGCGCGCCCCCAGTGGCAAAAAGCGCATGTGGACGAGTAGGGGGAGGACAATGCAAGAATACAGGCGTTATTCAAATGGCGCCTAGTGTCACCAGCACATGTGGGGAGTAGGGGAAGAGGGAGGACACATGCCAATCAATACACTGGCCTTGATTCAAAAGGCGCCAGTGTCAACAGCGCAGCTTCCAAAATGGACCAAGTTACAAAAACTCAATGTAAACCCACTTAACTGGTGATAAATTTGTCGTATGTTAGATATCACTCAATGACTTGAATGTGAAAACAATGCCACATTTATTTCCAGTCTGACGTCATTAAATTTAATGAAGCTAGAGCTTTACCTGCTCTCAGCTAGCAGATCGGCATTACACCACATGCAGGATTTTGATGGGTGCCATTAACCTTCAAGACATCCACCGCTTCAAAGCTGGCCGTTTACAATAACTAAATGCAAATAACTTTGAACTTGGTGTTAATTTGATCACATTTTTGGACATTTTAGAAAGTTGACAGTTCCCTTATTTCCAGACCTGCAAGATTGCAAGAGTACTGATAAGGAAAATGGCATAGGGAAGATATGCAGAAGAGCTAACGTTACGGAACTTACGATATTCGTCCCCTACAGCTTTGCCTGTCTTCGCCAAATTATCGCCTGGCCCTACTTGATTTTGTGAGCAGATATGGGATATGTTCCACGTAACCTGAATCCGGATAACGCCTTCCAATGTCAACAATTGTATAGACCACTGTGGTGCCAGCTGAAGTCCAGTTCAAAGATCCAAAACTTGGCGGGGTGAATAGAATTTGCTACGGTTAGCAATTTGTTATTTTTAATCCTTTTCAATAAATAAGTGAAAGTTTTAACTCAGATTTACTGGAACTCTGGAACACAACTATCCTCCCGCACACCCCAGGGCGGGCTTCCATTGTCTCCATCAATATCAATGACTAGTCGACTAGCGATTCGTGAGTTGCACTGGTTTTGCACTAGACTAACATAGTCAACTCATTTTTTACATTTACCGATATCATGCATGGAAAATGATCTGTTCGCTTGAGTCGACGGAATGAGGAACCCCGCGGAAGTACACACAAAATGTGGTCGAACTGAAATCGGAATGGATTTTTTTATATGGAGATTAAAATTTCACAACAATTCTGGGTCTTCACCTTCATGATGTCACAATCTCACCACAACTATCATCATATGAATAACGAGCACACTTAAACGTGCAAGTGTGTTTGTCTCTTGATAAAATTGTTATTGCCGTCCAAAGAATCCAACATTATATTGCTGTCATCCTACACCACTAACGGAACAGCCATACCAGAAAAATGTCCTTTGTGTCCGTTAAATACACGAATGTAAACAAAAGGTTTGTCATAAAAAGTACCGAGATGTGCACTAGTGTATACATATTGTCCAGATGAGGACAAATTTCTCACCCAAGACCACGACATACTCTCTACAGTACTCCCCAAAAACCACTTTATTTTTCTCAGATAATGGAGGGTGTGACAATCCTCACTACAAGCAAAATTTTAATTTTCTCTGAGACCTATAATATAAGGTGGATTTGAGCTAAGCAAAAACACGAGTGCATGTGATGCTACTTTTTTGTCTTTTGAAGATTCTGACGAATACCATCAATTTCATCAGATTGAAGTTAATAACCAGGAAGACACTGATGTAAAAAAATATGGTTAGGACGCAACACCAAAATGACCAATATGAGAACGTTGACGCAATTGTAGAAGAACTTCAGAAATGGATGGGTTTTCCATAACACAGATAATTACTGGTATATATCTTGTAACTTTGTGGTCAACTGAATCGAATTCACGTCACAAAAGCTCTGAAAATTATATTGGCAAACAGGAATAATGTATCAAGAGAATGTTCAAGACAAGCATTTTGCAGCAAAATTTCTTCCAGATCACCTCAAGTGAAAAATGAACAGCAGGATGTACATATGCGATAAAGTATTGCCAGATGTCAAGATAGGAGTAAATGAAATTCTTTTTTTTTTGGGGGGAGTGAAATCCTGGGGGGAGGGTGGAAAATATCAAAATGAAGATTTTAAACAATTCTGGCCCAACAATTGTGATTTTTGGTCCTAAATGCGCTGTGCTGAGATCACCATGTCTGTTATCAAAGAGGTTGATGTAAACTAAAGCAAATTGCTTCCAGGCCACATCACAGTCAGCAGTACTTCCCTGAAGGAAATTATGGAAATACTCAAGACCAGTAAAATGGAAGATGCATCCAGTCCGGGTAAGGAGGAAGATTTAGATTCAGATGAGTATGAAGTAGAAACCATAATCGAAAGTCGCCTTAACATGTCTTCTCAGATAACTGAATACAGAGTAAGATTTAAGAAGTACAGTCCTGAAGGAGACACCTGGCTTCTGTCATCCGGTTTAACCAAGCAATAGATTTCCACAGTACTTCTGCAAAGGGAAGGAAGCGAAAACATACTATCCTAAAGTATGAATCTATAGACCCATTTTCAATTGACTTTTCGAATCCAATTCACAAACAGTCAGCATTTAATTCCAAGAAAAGCTCCAGCAAAAAAATCATCTGCGCCAAAGCCCAACTCCAGAAGGTCAAAATGTAAAACAGAATCAGTAGATGACAGTAAGGAATCATCAACCAATGCGGTACCATTAGTCTTCAGTTCCAAAAGGTATACACAGGCTAGCAAAACATCTGTGCATACACATAGTCAAAAGAATCCTTGCAAAAATGAAGACAAACGAAAACTGCCAGCAACTGCCGTGTATTCTAGGAATAAGCCCAATAAGCGAGGAGCATCGCGTATATCATCTTCACCAGACTGTGTTCAAAAGAAATCAGGATCCACATCTAAACCCCAAATTTTTGCCTGTATATTAAATCCAAAGCCTGAAAACCCAAACATCAAGCAAGCCGTCCAGGTCAAAGTCTGTGGCAGGTAAATGTCAAGAGCATGATATTAAAAAGTTGATGTCCAATGGACCAAACCAATTGATGTATCTGGCGTCTAAAGGATCAAATAGTGTGGTATCTTCTCTAGATGTTGCCAAATCAGTATAATAAGACTGCTGAATACATGCCCAATTGATGGTATTTTATCTTAAGTTTATAACTTAAACGGAATACAGCTTTTCACAAGTGGCTTGATGAAATGAGCACATCAGATCACATAATGATACACTCAGAAATATTTTGTTGCTGTCCAATTCTAGGAAATGTGTTAAAACCAAGATAAAATAGTTGTCTACATTTAGTATTATGGCAGAGAGCCCAGTTATGGTATAAACTTGGATTCTTTAGCCAATACCCAAATTTATTTGTCAAGCTATGAGTTGAAAAAAAATATTGGGCAAGACACAGACGAGCCCAATATTTACTACAGACGGGACAATTTGAGGTGGAATATTTTCTTTGCTAAAGATAAGTGAAATAAATTTATTAAACTTCTATATGAGGTCCTGAAGCTGGATAGAACATAGGACGTGGATTGGAAAAAAGTGAGTATGAAAAATAACTTTCTTTTTTCATTTTTTTTTTTTGTGAGTGACGGAACATTCCAAAACCTGTATCCGAAGACTATGGTATACATTTCTGGGTTGCAGTCAAGAAGAAAGAGGTTCTTCAGATGTCAATACCATTCTACTGGATTCCAGTGGCAAGTGAACCACTGCCAAATAAAGAAAATATTAATATGGCCAGGACTCTGCCATCAAAATAAACGATGGTGTCAGAAAATGGCAAAAATAAGCAAAAGTTAACTTTGCATGTAACTATGACACATGATGGGGTCAATATTTCCTTGAAATTGTAATAAAAATAAATCAAATTACAGGAGACGAAAAGCAACTTTTACTGTTTTCTGACAGCTTAGTTCATCTACTTTGCCATATTTCAAAATTCATGAAAACGCAACATTTCTATAGAAATTAGCCCTAATTTATTAAAGCTGCTAAGGGAGCATTTTGTGATCAACAAACTCGTCCCCTACTTACCCCCCAAAATAAAACATGAACAGAAAAATGCACCTTGCATTGCGGAGACGCTGAGGGGTTACCAACTTTGCAAAGCGGTATCTTGGTTGAAGTACCCAAGCACTCAGGATTCATCAGTCGACAATTCACCTATCTTCTTTGGGCCCTTTTTACCATCTTTGATTGTGAACTCTTCAAATTCCTCTTGAATCACCCAGCAAAATTGTATACAGCTTGCCGCCTCTCAAACATAAGCAACCTTGATGATTTGGTTTTGATGTACCACAATAGGTGTCATACCAAAACAGCAGCACCACATAAACACCTTCACAAAAAGTATCTTCGCATGTTTTTTTTCGATCAGTATTGTGCCAAAGTGAGACCATTTTGAAAGTTTTCCGAAATACATTGGTTGCCTATTTCTTTGCTCTTTCATTAACCCATCGCTTGGTAAAAAGCGTGCAGAAATGTCTGAGATAGAAGGCCCGAAAGAACGCAAACCCCCCCCAAAAGCCCAAAAGTTGCAGTTTTGGATGTTCATGGTCACTGTAGCTGTGTGGTAGCAACACATAATCAGTGTCTTGTGTACACAAAGAGGTTTTCTTACTGAATGAGCGAGAAAGCTACTTGCAATATTGATTGTGGTCCTCGTTGTTTCGGGTCCCCAGTACACAGCACTGCCCATTGAAAAATCTAAAAATTGCAATTTTGGTTTTGGGGGTTGCATCTTTCGGGCGGGCTATCTCAGCCACTTCTACATGCTTTTTTACACGATTGGTTAAATGAAAGATCAAGCCCACAAGAAAATGTATATTTTCAAACTTTCAAATGGTAGGAGTTTTGACACAATACTGATCGAACAACATGCCAAGATACATTGTACTTTTGTGCCAGGTGACTATACAGCAGTGGCATTGAACAATGATGAACTGTGCGCAGGCCAAGTCTACCGATAGAACGATGTACTGTTTGCACAGAGCTGTTAATAGATATAACGGAAGACCAAATTAAAACCCGAAGGTGTAAACAACATGAGAAATGAATCGCTCAAACTACAACAGTGGCAAAAAAGGAATCTCAATGCTCACACAGCTGAGTGACTCATAGAAATAAGTGAAAAACGTGCAACTAGAAATGCACCATGCACTGAGGGGGCTGAAGAAATGCCCCATGCATTGAGCAGACTGCTGAGGAAATGCACCATGCATTGAGGATATGGCTGAAGATATGCACCATGCAAGGTTCGATATTCCGCGTGGTTAGCGGTGACTATGACGTTATGAAATTTTAAGGCGTTACGTAACAAATTTATAAAAGTATAAATTTAAACGACATTTGTCAGTGGCACCATTTAAACCTGACCAGCCGTCAGAAACATCTACCATCGGCTTTTGAGCCATATTTGGGCCATTCTTCGGTCACGTTTGTGACCAAAAACGGTGATTTTTTTACTTTCAACCCAAATGCTGTTTTGTCAACGTAACCAATCTGTTATTACTTTTTACATTAACAACCTTGAGCCTAAGCCTAACCAAAAAAAATATATATATGTCCACTTTCACTTGATTGGTTATTTTGTCATGGGGGGGGGCGCAAATAAAGTTCGGTCACGTTTGTGACCAACAGAATGTAACACACGTGACCAAACTTTGGGGGCAACCATGACAAAATAACCAATCTACCAAACGTGGACACATTATTTTTGGTTAGGATTGGAATGAAGGTTATTTATAATGTAATGAGTAATAACAGATTGGGTACGTTGACAAAACAGCATTGGGCTGAAAGGAGAAAATTGCCGGTTTTTGGTCACAAACGTGAACGAAGAATGGCCCATTTCAAGTAAGGAGGAAGTAAACGCAATGGTGAAACCAGCTAACGTGAATTCTGTGACTGCGATGCTGTCTGCCAGAGTTTTAAACAGGAAAAAACTACTGTCAAATAGACTACCCTCTTGGCAAATGCGACAAAAACGAAATGGTCGTCGAAAAGCCAGTAATTTTCATAAGGTGCGTGTTTAACTTAGAAAATATCGCATTTTGTCAAACTTCGTTCATGCGATTTATCCAAAACCACTTACAAACAATTAATTGAATTTGACATTATGATGGTTATATCCAACTGATCTAGTGTTAATAGAAGAGAGAGGCTTACTGTGCAATAGAAGAGAGAGGCAAGAAAATGGGTATGCCTCTTAGCTTGAACGGATATGGCACTAAAAGACTCCTTACAAAACGTGGACAAGAAGGAATTGCACATTTACTTTGAAAGCTCGCCCAGAACTTTTATTGGAGTGAATAAGATATTGTTATGTGCGATTTTCGTACCACGATTTTAATAACATAAGCTACCAACAATTTCAGAGTCCTTTGATCTATTTACAGTTTTGAACCCGATTCTCAAGCTTTCAATGTTCCATTAGCATTGGCAGAAAGCATTTCTACATCTTTCAAATCGAAATTGTGCAGGACAATATTTTAACTCCACTGATATGGATCAAAACTTCTCAGCATCCGGTGCCATGACAAAATCCTGTTGACTCAATGCAGCTCGGTCGGATATTGCATAGGTTTGCTGGAGGTTGTAGAAATAGGAGTGAAACCGCTCGATAGTAAATGAATATTCCGCTTGGCATACATTTGCAAAAAATTTTAGGCAAAGTGAATTTAGCTTACCGGCCATATTTCTACCGAGCAAGTTTAAAAGAAAGTAAATGTACTTCATTCCAACTTTTGGCTTAACCAAACAATGCATAAAATTGAAGACAGCTTGCACTTTTTTCAACCAGACGACGTTTCAGGTTCGAAAAATGTTACCATAGTCATCCTGTAATTTGGATATATCATTTGACGATGGCTGGAAGTTTCCAGTCGTAATTCCTCTATACCTGCGGTTTCTGTTCTGTACCGCATACGCATTATTGAAACCGCATCATGTGGTGGTAGTTATGATGGATGTTTAATACCAGGCAGAGAAGAAATTCGGAATAACAGGCTGCATATTTTGACAGCAACAGTTGACCGGTCCTGAGTTTCCAGGAAACCATGCCAAGAATGCAAGAGTTGACGAAGCGAAAATGGATAGGGTGTATGACGGAAGAGTACGTTTTACCGCGACGTAAGATATCGTCCCTCTAACAGCTTGCCTGTCTTTTGTCAAATATCACCGAAATTGATATTTGTTGAGCGCATATGAATATGTTCATGTAACCTGAATCCAGGATACGCCTTTCCAACATGTCAAAAAATTGTATAGACCACTGTGGTGGCCAGCTGAAGTCCAGTTCAAGGATCCAAAACTCGGCGGGGTGAATAGAAGTTCGCTACGGTTAGCAATTGTGTATTGTTATCACTTTTTCAATAAAGTTAATTTTTTAAACTCCATCCTACCGCATACCCCAGGGCGGGCTTCCATTGTCGCCATATATCAATGACAGTCTACGAGCGATTCGTGAGTAGCATTGGTTTCGCAAAAGACTAACATTGTCAACTCATTTTTTACATTTACCGATATCATGCATGGAAAAGTGATCTGTTCGTTTGTGTTAACGGAATGAGGAACCCCGTGGAAGTACACAAAATGTGCCGAACTGAACAGGAATGGATTTTTTATATGGAGATTAAAATTTCACAACAATTTGATACGGTTCTGAGTGATTTTAAACTAGACGACCTATGCAATAGATTTTCAATATTGTATTATAGAATAAAGGATGGACATAATTCATGAGACCGGCCACGTTATTTTTATGTAATTGCAGATAAGCTGAAAGGTCAAACTTTTTATACGTGAAGTGTGTGAAACTTTGAACTAAGCTGTTTAACAAATTTCCTGTCCATCACCTGATGGGTAATTTTACACAATTGTATATGTAATGATGTGGACACGCTAAAAACAACTAGTCACATTATCGTGTAGAATATGACTTCACTAGATTCTAGTCAAATTTACCTAGAAATTTAGTTGAATGTGTGAGTGTCCTATACTTTACTGTACAAGCCGGACACTAGCTCTAGTGAACTACAATAACTTCACACCGTTGCTTGTATACCTGTTGCAAGGTTCACAGTTAAAACATAAAACCCAATATTCATCATTTTGTGGAAACATTGAAGATTTTATGTGAATTCCATTGTTAGTTCCATATTTTTTATTCATCTTGTCTTTGAATATGTCTTCACTTCAAGAAAAACTGGGAGCATATCAGAACAAACACAGGATGAAGTAGTTGCACACATTGGCGAGAAAGGTTGATAATCACAACCCAGAAAGCACTAGAAAGGGAGGACTTAAAGTGACAGGAGGAGATTTGTTTAGGATACGAATTTCTCTCAAATTGCACAAAATCGATTGTAGACCACCTACCAAGAACGTTCCGAAGGTTTGTTGGACAAACAAGTACAAAAGAAAACAGCAAACCTTGTTTTGAACTTGCCTGACTATCGTAATTGTCCCCATAGAACACCGTGCTTTGACTTTCTGTCGTACACAACAGAAAGTACTAAATCATCATATTATTACATAAAGACGGCGTATTCGGCTTATTCACTTCAGGTGTGATCTAATACATTGAAATGCATTCCAAATATGCAAAAAAACCGGGTTCGAAAAAAATTGGGGGCGCTTCTTTCTAGAAATCTTCTAATGTCTCTTTAAGAAATATAATGGGTATTAGTAACAAAAACAAAAGTACATAGCTTTATTCCGGTGAAATACACTAAATCGATGAAATTGTGTATCCTGTCACCATTTTTTATTGATAATATTTGACAAAGATATTTTAACTAGAAAAATGCAGTTAAAACCTTTTGGACTAGAATTACTAGTGAAGTCATATTTATCTAGTCAATATGACTAGGTCATTTGAAGAATGTATGAGGTGTTAAAAAGTTTGTTTTACTTGATGGCATTCAGTGTTTTCCAAGGCTTGTGGGGCTTTTCAGCCAAACATGTGGGAAAACATGGACATAGTAAGTGGAGAGACTATACAGTAAAATAACATGACTGCCAATTGTAACAGGCCAAAATCAAATCGGTCCACTAATATTCTAATAGCCACTGGGGGGACTCAGTAAGGTACATTACCCCAAAGACTTTCTATAAAGGCCCGACTCAGAGATTTCCTGAGGAGGGCGCCCTCAATTCACACAAAAATTGTGTTTTTTTTTTGCACGTGTCATAATGCTTGTAATAATCACTGTGTGAATAGCTAAGCTTAAATCGAATTCCTTCATTTAGAAAATCACAACTTGTTATACATTAGGAATCCGGAATTTTTGTTGTACAGCGTTTCCTATGGGACGCTAATACAACAATAAATGTTACTGAATCAAAACGAAAAATCCATTCATTCTCAAAATTCGGAAAAAAATTGTGATTTTAGGTCTATCTTTAGCTCTAGTTGACTATTTTTCATTATTATTCCAAAAATAATATTTTGAAATCTCTGAAGTCAGACTTTAATGAAAAACTTAAGAAAGACTTAGATTTAAAATCTCATCTGTATGCATTTTTCTTTTTTAATATTTGTCACTAAACGTATAATCTTGGGAATTTAGAGGAGTACCTCTGTTATAAGGTGTCGGTTAGACCCAATTGCCCAAGGTGCAAGAATTTCAATAAGTTATAAAAAATATAAACCTAATTCATGGAGTGAGCGTGGCTAAGCAATGCACCATCTGCCATTAGAAAGGTGAATGCTAAATGTCCCAAAAGCAGTGGCTTTAACGACATGGGCAAAACATAAGAAAAACATGATGTTTAAAATGATATGTGTACGTAATAGATATAGGGGCGGTGTGTCATGTTGTTTTCAAGCCATTTCGAAGAACTTGGCATTAATGGCCCAGACACTAAGTAGGCATCATCTTTGAATTATTCTGAAACCAAAAACGAGTAGATAAAAATTACGTGAACCGTTTACTAAAATGGGCAGTTTCCGTTTTAAACTTTTAAGAGTGAATATGAATCATTCTCAATGTGAAAGTGTCAAATTGTTTGTAAAATTAATATCCACAGCAAGTAATGCTGGTTTGGGACAAAACAAAAGTCGCAGTAATTAATGAAAGTGTTGGTCTTTTTTCCCTTTCGTATATTCTTTGCTCCATCAGAAAAACACATTATGCGCGATGGGCCGCCATAAACTCTCCATCTTGGCGAGAAACTTACTAAGGTTTATATGGAAATCAGGTGCACGACAACAAGCGCGTTGTTAGGACGTGGGCAATTTTGTTTGTACATAAACCAATGATAATCGCTCTAAACGATGTGTCTAGCAAAGCTTTTCTGCACGGACATGCACGTGTGGTCAGAAGGTGGACACTTGAAACATGTACTCCTTCAGAGATGCATGTTTCAGGCGGACACTGGCATTTGGTTTGGAAGATATGGAACTGTATTGCATTCACAATAATGACAACTGTCACTTAAAAGTGGTCGCAACGTACCGTACCTACAAACAGATTCCACAACAAGATTATTGGAAAGATTTGTTGGGCGCTCAAGCGTTATGTCCGTGAGGCGGAAGGTTGCGGTATTGTTTTGGGATCTTGAGTCAATCCCCCAAGGCACCAGTTTTGGGAAATTTTCACCTCAATAGGGTAATGTGATCCCACCAAAATCATATCTTAACAATAAAAAACAGGGATTTCATGCTCATTTTCGCCTCCAAGTGTTTTACGTAGGGAATTTTTTGCATGATATGGGATGTTTGTTGTTCTTGACTTTAGAACACATTTAGTCCAGAAGTACTGACATGGGTTTAGTACAGTACAGTATAGGCAACATTACCATGCATTATGGGAATTGATTCAAAACACCCTTGATCAAGGACCAGAAAAGTGGAACAAGAGACATGTGGAAAAAAATGCTCAAAGTGATCCAAAGAGGTACAAAGGCTGAAAACTGATAAATCTTGAGAGCAAACACTACACGTTTTCAAGCATTTTTCAAACAGTAATTATAAGAGGTGACAACGGGACCCACCAATAGCTCTTGCACTGACAAGAAACATTGTAACTGGTCTCAGTTAGTAGCTTACATTACAAGCATACAGCTTATGCGAGTGCCATTAACCCTCCAAAGACCATCATTGACCTGTCATCACATACAGCTGTCAAAACATGACACGTTTCCAGAACTAATGCAAAATAACTTTGAACGTGGTGATAATTATACATTATAACCTCAAAAATGATAAGCAAGGAGCCCCAGAGCAACAATAGACTAATGATAAGCTACTTAAAAAGTTTTTGCTCGATGTCAGAAAGTTTTGCTAAAGTAAATCGACAGTTGCAAAACAATTTCCAAACAGTCAGTTCCCAACATTCTTGATGACAACTACACCAAATTGTAGGGTAGTAGGCGAGTAGGGGAGGAAATATGCCAATTATACAGCGTTAATCAAAATGGCGCCAGGTCAAAAAGCATTTGTTGTGGGCGAGTAGTGGAGGGACATATGTCAATAATACAGGCATGGATTCAAACTGGCGCCAGTGTCAACAAGCCGCATGTGTGCGGTAGGGGAGGACTATGCCATAATACAGGCCTTAATTCAAAATGGCAACCAGTGTAAACAGCGAATGTGGGCAAGTAGGGGAGGACATATTCAATAATACAGGCATTGATCAAAATGGCGCCAGTGGCAACAGCACAGGTGGGCGAGTGGGGAGGGGCATAGCCAATAATTACAGGCTTAATTCAAAATGCACAGTGTCAACCAGCGCATGGGCAGTAGGGGAGGACATATTCCCAGAATACAGGCCTTAATTCAAACTGGCGCCAGTGTCAACAGCGCATGGGGGCGAGTAGGGGAGGACATATGGCTAATAAGACAGGGCCTTAATCAAATGGCGCCAGGTCAAAGTCGCAGTGGGCAAGTAGGAGAGACTTGCCAAAATACAGGCCTTGATTCCAACACTGGAGCAGTGTCAACAGCACATGTGGGGGGTAGGGGAGGACATAAGCCAATAATACAGGCCTTAAGTCAAAATGGCGCAGTGTCAACAGCGCGCATGTGGGCAAGTAAGGGAGGACATATGCCAATTATACAGGCCTTGATTCAAAATGGCGCCAGTGTTAACAGCACATGTGGGGAGTAGGGGAGGACATATGCCCATAATACAGGCCTTGATTCAAATTCGCCAGTGTCAAACAGC
The DNA here is from genome assembly GCA_023653785.1 of Ophioderma brevispina. Taxonomy (NCBI): domain Eukaryota; kingdom Metazoa; phylum Echinodermata; class Ophiuroidea; order Amphilepidida; family Ophiodermatidae; genus Ophioderma; species Ophioderma brevispina. The sequence goes on along the minus strand of JAMKCH010028844.1, from coordinate 5,171 downwards.
GAATGCGGGCGAGTAGGGGCGGACATATGCCAATAATACAGGCGTTGATTCAAAATGGCGCCAGTGGCAACGCGCATTGGGTGAAAGTAGGGGGAGGGACATATGACAATAATACAGGCCTTGATTCAAAATGGCGCAGTGTAACAGCGCCATTGGGCGAGTAGGGAGGACATATGCCAATAATACAGGCCTTGATCAAAATGGCGCCCGTGTCAACAGCACATGTGGGCGAGTAGGGGAGGACATAATTCCAATTAATACAGGCTTGATTCAAAATGGGCAGTGTAACAGTGATGTGGTGAGAGGGGCGCCTATGCCAATAATACAGGCCTTGATTCAAATGTGCCCGTGTCACCAGCACATGTGGCGAGTAGGGGAGGACATATGCCAATATTACAGGCTTGATCAAAATGGCGCCAGTGTCAACAGCGGCATGTGGGCTAGTAGGGGAGGACATATTTACAATAATACAGGCGTTAATTCAAAATGGCCCCAGTGTCAACAGCACATGTGGGCGAGTAGGGGAGGAACATATGCCAATAATACCGGCCGTGATTCAAAATGGCGCCAGTGTCAACAGACCATGTGGGGCGTGGGGGAGGACATATGCCAATAATCCAGGCCTTGATTCAAAATGGCACCCGTGTCACCCGAACCTGTGGGCGGAGTAGGGGGGAAATATGCCAATAATAAAGGCCTTGATTCAAAATGGGCAACCAGTGTCAACAGAGCATGTGGGCAATTAAGGTGAGAATTATGGACAATAATACAGGCCTTAATTCAAAATGGCGCCCAGGTCAACAAGGACTGTGGACAAACAGAAGAGCTAACCGCAGGGAAGCTACTAGACCGATTGCGCCTGAAATTAAATCCATAGCAAGCAGCTAGACAGAATCGAGCAAGAAAAGCAGGCCCTAGACGGCTTTCAAAATACTTGACAGAGGTTGAAGGTCATCCACTATTGAAGGTAGATGGACATTTGAATTTGGGTATGTGACTTTGACCTCATGAAGTCTCACGTGCATCTATATCAAAGTATGGTTGTAAATTGGACTTCACCTTTTCGATGACATCAATTTAATTACATTACAGGCTATTTCAATTGACCTTTGACCTTGGTAGGTGGACTTAAACACCCATGATACATGAGGGCTGGGCGAGTAGGAGAGGAGTGCAAATAATACAGGCCTTGATTAAAATGGCGCCAGTAAAGCTGTTTGAAAGTCTAATTTATTATGACAATAAATGAAATAAACAAAAAATATGCAACGGCGGACCACACTTGACCACTTTATTTGGAGTATTTAGGCCTGAGCTATATTCTGTGTAATTTGATGAAATTTCATTACGGCAAATATGATTTTTCATAAAAACTCTAATTTTTACAGTCTTTCTATGGGAAAATAGGCATGTAGAGGGTGCTATAAATACAAATTATGACTTTGTAGGCCTATATGGCAAGCATCCCGCGATGGATTTTTCTGATTTTGCGCGAGGAAGTAATAGCTCTTGCATGTCCCTATTTATATTCAATTGGTAAATAAATTGGTGTGCCATTTGCTTAAAATTGCTCTAAAAATAAAGAGACGATTTGCATAAGGTCAAAAACAAGCTGTGCAGTGTCACAGCCGCAATTGCAGTGCCGAGTAGGGGAGGACATATGCAATAATACAGGGCCCTTGTTCAAAATGGACCGCCAGTGTTGTGTCAACAGAGCATGTGGGCCGAGTAGGGGAGAGTACCTATGCCAATAATACAGGCCTTGATCGCCCCCCACTCCAAAATGCGGGGGGCCTAGTGTCAAACAGCGGCATTGTGGTGCGAGTAGGGGAGGACATAGCCAATAATACAGGCGTTAATTCAAAATGGCGCCAGTTGTCAACAGCGCATGTGGGTGAGTACCGCGTGGAGGACATATGCCCATAATACAGGCCTTGATTCCAAATGGCGCCAGTGTCAACAGGCATGGGGGAGAAGTAGAGGGAGTACATATGCCAATAATACAGTCCTTGATTCAAAAATGGACGCAGTTGTCACAGCGCCTGTGGTGCGAAGTTAGGGGAGGACATCTGCCAATAATACAGGCCTTGATCCAAAATGGCGCCAGTGTCAACAGCGCATGTGGGCTAGTAGGGGATAGGACATATGCCAATAATTACAGGCATTGATTCAAAAGGCGCCGTTGTCACGCGCTTTGGGCGAAGTAGGGGAGGACATTATGCCAATATAATACGGCGTTAATCAAAATGGCGCCAGGTCAACGGCACATGGTGGGCGAGGGGAGTAGGGGAGTACATATGCCAATAATACAGGCGTTTTGATTCAAAATGGCGCCAGTGTCAACAGCACATGTGGGCGAGTAGTGAAGTCGGGGATGAAACATATGCCCAATATATACAGGGCCTTGATTCAAAATGGGCCAGTGTCAACAGCGCATGTGGGCGAAGAGGATGTAGAGGGTTGAAGGCGGGAGTAGGGGAGTACATATGCCAATAATACAGGCGGTGGAATTCAATAATGGCGCCAGTGATGTCAACGGCTACCATGTGGGCGAGAGAGGAGAAGGAGGGGAGTACAAAATATTCCAATAATAAGGCGTTGATTCAAAAGGCGCCGAGTTTTGCACAGCGCATGTGGGAATAGGGGGGAGGACTTATGCCAATAAACAGGCCTTGATTCAAAATGGCGAGCCAGTGTCAGCCCAGCACAGGGACCTGTGGCCCGAACGAGGTGGGGAGGACATATGCCAATAACACAGGCTGTTTTTTTTAATTCAAAATGCGCCAGTTCACCAGCCTCAGTGGGCGAGTAGGGGAGTACAATATGCACAATATGACAGGCCTTGATTCAAAATGGCGCCACAGTTTGCAACAGCGCATTGGTCGAGTAGGGGAGTTGATTACCATTATGCCAATTAATAAGGCGTTAATTCAAAATGGCGCCAGTGTCAACAGGCTCATTGTGGGCGAGTAGGGGAGTACATATGCCAATAATACAGGCCTTGATTCAAAATGCGCCAGTGTCAACAGCGAATGTGTCGAGTAGGGGAGTACATATGCCAATAATACAGGCATTGATTCAAAATGGCCATTCAACAGCGGCATGTGGGCGAAGTAGGGAGGACAGATGCCAATAATACAGGCCTTAATTCAAAATGGCGCCAGTGTCAACAGCGCATGGGGGCGAGTAGGGGAGGAAAATGACAATAATACAGGCCTTGATTCAAAATGGCGCCAGGGTCACAGAGCATGTGGGGAGTAGGGGAGGACATATGCCAATAATACAGGCCTTGATTCCAAAATGGCGCCAGTGTCAACAGCACATTGTGGAGAGTAGGGGAGGCCATATGCCAATAATACAGTCCTTGATTCAAAACTGGCGCCAGTGTCAACAGGCATGGGCGAGAGTAGGGGCGACATATTGCCCATAATACATGGCCTTGATTCAAAATGGGCCCGTGTCAACAGCGCATGTGGGCGCGTAGGGGCGGACATATGCCAATAAATTTACAGGCGTTGATTCAAAATGGCGACAGTGTCAACAGCGCAGTGGGCGAGTAGGGGAGGACAATTGCCAATAATACAGGCCTTGCTTCAAAATGGCGCCAGTGTCAAAGGCATGTGGGCGAGTAGGGGAGGACATATGCCAATAATACAGGCCCTGAATCAAATCATAATTTGCACCTTGTTGAGTGCTGGCTTTTTTAAGGTTGAGGATTACATTATTTTGTACTGTCAAATATGTATAAGAAAAAATCAAAGATTTAGATGCAGAAATGCTTTGGACAAGCGGGAGAGTTGTTAGAAGTCATTGCATCAGTTAGGGGAAATATAAAGTGAGTTGATGGGTGGAGTTTGGAAAAGGAAAACCGTGAAGTAGGAGAGACAGAGATACAGAGAATCAGACCTCAGAGCTGGAATTAGGTGGCAGTAAATGTGGTTGTTATTGCATTTTTTTTAGGTCACTCACCAACAGTACCAATCTATACATAAGACAAATACAGGCATTCCTGCTGCGAACTAATACGGTATTATTCCCAGGCTCCTAATTGATGGCTTGCTCAAAATGCCCAATGTTGCTCTATCATCAGTCACACTTGTAAATTAGATAAGGTGTTGTCCAAAAAATGCTCCATAGAATGTCAGAACCCATATATTTACCAGCACATATTGCACCATATAACAGGTCAATAAATAATGGTAGTATGGATTTACACTCCAACCAGCCTATTATGGTGTCCATATCCTGCATTGATTCTGAGGGTTTCAGATAAATTAATGACAGACAATTTGAAAGGGAAGAAAAATCCTTGAAGCACAGTTCAAAGTGCATAGAAGCCTCCCCCGGCTCCAAAACAAGTTGACATGCGAGATTTTATGCAACAGATTCGCATTGGTTAATGTCTTCTCGTCCTATAAAAAGAACGCGTTTTGTTGGCTTTATAAGGCAATATTGCAGTAGGGGAGGTAACATGGCAGATGTTGTCACTTAAATTCAAGTTCCAGAAAAACTGAACAGCAAGGAGAATGAGGAGATTTTGTGCAGGTGCTGAAAACACAAGCTTCCACTTCCAGAAAACGACCCAGCTGGTAGCAGTGCCACCGTTGACACAAATTGCCCCAACATCATGACCATCCTTCTTCCTTGAAAAAGGATGCAAAGGCATATCAAGGGTTTAGTGCAAAGAAGCCCACCTGTATTAGCAAGAGCTGCCATTGTCGTTGTGTGGTATAAGGTATTATAACTGCCAAATATAAGATGGGGCAGATATTGTAGATGGGGCCCTTCTTGCACTAACCCCTCGGTATTTTCAAAACTTGTGAAGCTAACATGCATTAGCTGTAAGAAAATAAAAATAATCCATGTTTTCATATCAAATGTATGGACTGGGCAGGAACACTTATACGTGGCCGAGAATGCTGCCTCAAATTCATTAATTAGATCTAGTCTAATTCAAAAAGAACAAGGAGGACCGCCTATAACAGCTTAAAACCATTTAACTCAAGGAGGATACTATGCTAATAAGTGACAGAGTGGCTAATTTATAAATTGAATGGCTTTGAGTATGATACAAAAATATAATGAACAACTCAACAATCTTTCTAGCATCAAACGCCTTGATGAATAGTATGCTCCCGATAGGGGTAAACATTTCAGTCAACCCATAACAT
>JAMKCH010028843.1:0-17368 GCA_023653785.1 Ophioderma brevispina | reverse complement strand
CCATGCACAGCACAACTCATACAATTTTCAACAGTATGTACACGAAAATTTTATCACCATACAGACTTCTGAACCAGGACAAAGCAAACATGTTTTAGCATGGCAGTTGGCAAAATTTATGACCGCAAAATGTTCTGTATTATACTTGAGTTTCCACTCAATTTTTGAAACACCTAATCAAAAGCATGTTAATACAGCGTGACACATTGGAGGCGTAATATTCTGTTACAAAATGGGTTGACTTCAGCATACATCAGTCCAAACATTCTCTATGCAGATGAACACCCAAGAATTTATTATGGTCTTTAAACTTGCAATCCAAAACATGCTTTGTGTCTTCACCACTTGAACCTTTTACACTTTGGGTTTGAACTGACAACATTGCCAGATGCTAATAACTGTGACAATTTCAGGGTGATATGTTGCTTTCACTGCGAAATGTCATTACAAGGGATGTTTGCGCAAGGCTAAAGTGATTGCAAGCGACCTTGGTGGACTAGTCCTACAAGATAGGCCCTTTCCTAAATGCATGATACTGCAAAACTAGGGATCTGTATTTTGTAACGAGATAGTATTGGGATGAGGGGGGTATTATCTCTAACATGTATCGCTTTCACAATGACTGCATGCATTATACAGGCATTTACATAAACATAGAAATTATAGCAGGCCAACACAAAGTGGTGTCGCTCAAATGAAAACAGTGTAGGTTTCAGTTTCCAGTATTTGGGTAGAATTGCTCTATTTACTCACAACCATATAAACTTAAGTTGCCGGAGTGCTGCATTCTGCAGTAGTTTTTTCACATTACTTGGTTGTTCTTTATTTGGCAAAGTGCCAAAAAAAAAGAAATGCATACGGAGATATACACACAAATAATATTAACAAACAGAACGCAGTAGCACAGCTGCCATACGGATAATACATCATTCTGTAGGCTAACTTTGTCAATGCAGATCACCTGTGTGAATGATGACATACATAAATAAGATAGTAGAAAAGAAGAAAAATCCAACCCTGACAGGAAGGAATTATACAAATTTACTTGACCTCTTGACTCAAAGCAATATGGGCAAGATAATTTTGACACTACTGACCCCGTACACACTACCAAAATCTCTTATTTCGACGAAGCGTTAACGAAGATTAAAAAATCTGAAATATACTGTGTACGCACTTCCCTTATTCGACGAAGATTAAAATCGGTTAATTCAACGAAGAAAATCAGCTTCTTTCGACGACAGAGGGAAGCTGTTCGATTAAGAGTTTTCCGATGTGTACGCACGCTCGTTGAATTAACGAAGTGATGCGTTCGTTTGACATCCCAGGGCCGTAGATTCCCGCGTGTCGTGCATTGTTTCGATCTTCGGTGTCCTACTGTGGTACGCAATCGTAGTCCTTAATTAAGTGTAGTGTGGACACACGCTTTTGAACTAATCAAGATTAACTAATCTTCATCGTCAATGAAGAGATTGTCAGTGGTACGTGGTCTATGTTCAAATGAGGCCTTAATTACTATACTTCTGATGTTGCGAAGTCAATTTGCTCCAATCAATAATGCCATATAAAAGATGAATCGTTCCTCAATCTTAAACCTATGACTGAAAGATACATATATTTAAATTGGATCATGTAATGATGTTAATGTGAGTCACCAACTTTGGTGAAAAACAAAATTGGTTGAAAGATTAAAGACCCACTGAAGATGTTTAAACTGAGATATTAATTGGGCCTATGGTTTTGAAAATTCAAAAGATTCCATAAACAAAAGTGACCTTGGACATAATATGTTAAGATGGTGAGTTTGGCAAATCATCCTTTTAGTTTACTGATTTGCCATCAGGGGAGGACATTGAGCCTACTGTCCCCAGTGTCTATTTATAAATCATGATTTAAAGGATACCACCTGCATGATTTATAGTGATCTTCCGCAAACAAATGATGGATAAAATTGAAGAATACAGTGTATTACAAGGGTTAATTCCAAGCACGAAAACATTCACATTTTTCCTTGATGGCTAGAGTGTAGGTGTGTAATTCCCCCCTTTTTAACATTGTGATATACTTCAAGGATGTTTTGGGTTTTTTGTTTGTTTTGTTTTTAAAGGCCCTTCAGCATCAACAACTCGTCCCCGACTACTTAAAAAAAGTTGAGAAATTTTTATATATCTGAACGTTAGACTAGTAATCCCATGTACCTAATCCTACGTGTAAATTTGGTCGTCTCTGTAAGAAATTTGCAATTTTGCCATTTTCTGTCAGAAAATTACAGCAAGTGGCTATGGGACAGTGGGGAACAAGCACTGGTTCATAACAACAAAACAGCAAGATTGGGATCAACTCAAATTTTATGCAATAAGTTTCTCAAGGATATCAAGTGATCATGAATAAAAAGATAAAACAAAGGCTGGATCACGGAAATGCACCTTTAAGCAAGTTCAGTGAACCTTAAAAAATATGAAAAGATGTATAATGACATAATAGACTGGAGAGAGCTCAAATTGGACTGGTGAGATGAATGGGGAGCTCTTAATAGTTCAATCATGTTTGATTTCTCTCTGCATAAAACCAATAACCTTGCAAGAGGTGAATAACATCCTCACGTTACTCCCAAGACTAGTTCAATTAGCTCTACTTGTAAATGGCCAACTGTGCAAAAGGGAGAATACCTTTCGCACCTTCTCTGTATTTACATTGTTTCATCATCGGAATAAAGCACACGATACAAAATAGGCGTGCCGGGTATAATGTATTATGCCGAAAAGAGATAATAAAAGAAAGGAGAAGTGGCGAAAAACAGTTACAATTTGGGGACACATGCTCCGCAAATAGCTGGTGGGCAGTTCCTTTCCAAAACAGAGCCCAAAAAGTTGCACAATAGCTTTGACGTCATGGTGATGATGATTGTTGATTGAGCGTCACACCTGTCAACAGTGACACTACTGGGTGCCTATTCAGGTACTCACTGAGTACATGAAAGGTGCATTAAGCATTATACCAGTCAAAACAATGTCAACATCATAAAGTACCATAAAATGGTCACTACTTCAATAAATGGAAAACCCCCCCCTTTCAGGCTCTTTGTCATGTATATTTATCTGGTACTCTAGTCTCAATGTTTTTTAATCAGACTATTTCAATGTTAAATAACCAAATAGGCAATAATTATGATTAATATGTGATCCCTTTTGTTAAGCGAACGATTATCAAACAATTATCTTACGATTTCTGTGTCAACCATTTGAGCTTAAAGAAAGTAGACTGAGAAAGATGACAACAGTTGAATCACCAGGGACATTTTAAACAAGTTGGTGAAGAAATTTTAAACAAGTTAGTACTGTATTTTTGAACAGTTAACTTAATTTAAGCGTAATTGGCTATAGGACATAAACACAACATACTTATAGCCATATTTGAAATTCTCACAACCACAGTTGGGACTCACAATTGGCAAAGGGTCAGCTATATTGGTTAATTTTACAATTTCGTGGCCCCACATTTTTCTGGAATCAGAAGTAACACAGTGTTGTGGAATCTATTTAACATCGGAAGACGATCATTACACGTGCAAATATGCACATACTAAATCTGTCATTAAAATTATTTCGGCAGGAAATTTGATTGCAATATGTGAAGTGCGAAAATCTGCATGTTGATTTTATTATGTTAATAAAACATTCACTGGAAAAATAGGAATACACGGAAATCAGTGTTCTGAATAATGTATTAACCTCACCTGGGAGTGGATGCTAGTCTGATCTTCCTCTCATCCGTTCACAAAGTACTGAACTTCTAACCTTTTGATAAATCTGGCTGCTTACTGCTGAAAGAGGACATATCAGCAAGTTTCTACATGTACTCTAGTTATTAAAGCTCTGGGAGTCGGGAATCTCTTGTCTCCTGTGTTTGCTTCATTTACAAACAAGAAATCAAAACCTTTGCATGGTGATTTTGTAGCGTAGTGCATGGGTAGATGGTTTTCTTATCATGTAACTTATACGTGATCAATTGCAGAATTCAGAGTACATTAGAATATATTTGGTGGGGTGGGGAGTTTTGTTTTTTTTAATTCGTTTGTTTTTTTTGTGTGTAGGTATGTGTGGGTGAGTGTGTATGGTATGTGTGGGTGCTATGTGTATGTGGTGTACATGTAGGGGCATTTTCATTTTTCCTCCAAACCTGACAAAACTAATGAAAACAAATTTTAAAAAAAGATCCTAGGGATCGAGTGGGATATTGAAACCGAGACCATGTAGCATGAAACAATCGAACAAGACCAGCAAGGATTGCTGTACCAGATCTACCATTCTAAGTGACTCTTGAAAAAAAAAATCACCATATATTGCTCACATAAGTTGTATGCATTGATCTCAAATCACACTATATGTATTGAACATTTGTGTAATAATAGATCAGGGTTTAAATAGGCGGCCTGTGGGCCAAATCAGGCCCGCCAACCATTCTTTTGGCCCTCAACTTGTTCAAAATATAAGGGAAACATAAAAAATTCGCGTATTTGGCATCAAGGTAGGGAACTTTCGAATATGTTCGGCCCTTCAGCTAAAATAATAGAGAACCCTGAATTTTTCTAGAATGTAAAACCTCCAATATTTCAGTGTTTTACAGATGGCTCTTGAATGGGAAAAAAAAAAAAGATTACATTAAAAACAAACTTGTTACCATTGCTGTGGGAAAGTAAGTTGAAGTTTTAGTCTTCTCAAAATTTCAATGGGCTTTACAAATTACAGTATAACTGCACACACAGCTTTTACAGGGCCATGGCCCGATTTCAAATAGCTCATCCCAAGAACCCCAGATTTCGGACGAGGTCAATATTTGGATCTAAAGAAAGCTAATTTTTTCTCATTAACCCACCCCCCCCCCCAGTGAAATCTTTAAGTGGCCAAAAGTGTTGGTTTGGATTTCATGAGTGCCCTATTTGGGTTGATCAATTTAATTTACACAAATACTCCATGGGGTTTACAAAATTTTGTTTATGGTGCTAAACATTACTATGGGGTTTTGGGGGTCAAGATAATTCAACAAAAGGTAAAAAACTTTTATTTAAAAAAGTCGAAATTAAAAAAAAAACAACATTTCCTTTTTAAAATGGTTTGTTATGTAAAAAAAATCCAACACATTTCGTTTAGTTTCTTTTTCTTAAGTAATTTTTTACAAGTTTCAATGAAATACAATTCGCCATATACGGGCCATGTTTTTTGTTAACATTGATGCAAAACTGTTTACAAGAGAAGCACACTCTGCTACTACTACTACGTTTTGTAATTTGAAACACACTGTCAAGTTATTACATGAAAAGTGTCTGTGGGCAGTCTCAGGTTGAGCAAAGTGGTCTGATGCTATTGGCTTTTGAAAATGACCACAACGTGGACATGGCTATTCTTTACACCCAGGCAGAGCGTATTATAAAAAAATCTTGAAGTTTGGTCAATACACTTGAGCATAGAATGACAGCAATATGCTTCTCTACATTAAAATTTTAGATTGGCATTAACAGACATTATAAAGAAGGGAATTTGGAAAACTCTTTCCCAGGAATTTTGGTTATTTGGAGGGAAATTTTTGGAATTTGGAGAGAAATGGTGCATTTTTGTACACAAAAAATAAACTTTTTGATAAATTTGGCAGCTTGCTTCACAGGTAATAGACATTTTTTCATACACTGTTGAAAAACAAATGCTCTTAGGGCCGTGATGGCACTCAACTTTTGATTTAGTAGGGATATGCGGCACAGAGCGGTGAACTTATTTTTTTCGGGTGGGGGGGAAATTGGGTCTTTAGAACTGAATTTTTCCATCGAAGATGGTATAGTCGGAGTGGATAAAAGCCACAACATTGCAAGTTACCCTAGCATATGTGCAGCAAGCAAATGATTGGCAGAATATCACAGTCATGCACAGAGTTGGGTGGTTGTCTCATGTAGCACTACAAAGTCCTCTGCTTCCAATTATTTTAAGATTTAAGGACATGGTATATGCCTTCATTTACATTTCCTAAGCAGCTAGAAACAAAACTTTTTATTGGATGACAGCCCACCCATCACAGCAGATAACTTCTCAGTTCATTGACATGTATGGATGATCTGACCCATGGTCTTGAGAGTACCACTATGTGTACAATGCCACACACAGAGTTACAATATGCTCATCAACCAAGGGCACAGTTCAATGGGTTGAACTTGTACATTCATTGACATGATCTTATCTTGTGTATTCTAGGTATCATATATCATACACAAAACTCAGGGGGTGTTTTTTGACTGTTTTCTAAATACACTTGTGAATGAAATCTTTTGAACTGTGCCATAGGAGTTGATACTTCATTGCCTCATAGTGACAAGCATTGTTTTTAAAAACCTGTTTCCTGTAAGTTATTTTGCAATCTCTGTGTGCAATGGGCGGTGGTTAAAATATTTAGGATCTATTTGATAAACGACCCACAATGTTCCACATTGAAGAACAATTTACTCTCTAAATGCAAAAGAGTGAATTCACTCTTTGGGCAAAGCGTGTTTTATAGTGGGCTATTCGGTATATTAGTTGTTACCGTAATCCCCATATATGATTCGGAAGCTCGTTGGCTGGAATGCGTGTTCCGTAAATCACTGTTTATAGTAAGCGAGATTTAACCGATAATGAGCACATATACGGTATCATCCTGGATGAACCTGGGTCACGGTCCGCGCCAAACATGGTGATCACTTAAAACACATTGAAGTATAATGTGTAAAAGGTCCATGGCCCGATCGTATAGCCCCCGTCCCAGAACCCGAGTTTTCCAAAGTGGTAAACAGTTTGGTATCAGAAGACAGCTACTATTTTTCTTATTTACCCCCTGTGAAATCTTAGAAGCCAAAGGATGTTTGGTTGGAGTTATAGCAAAAATGTGCCCCATTTTGGTCGACCCAGATTTTACACAGTTTCTCTATTGGCTTACACAATCACGTGTTTTGCTCTCGCATCCAAAACGGATTGAAATATCGGCGCGAAACTTTTATAGATGGGTTTTGGGGTGAAGGCCATCAATCAAGATGAAAACACCATACCTTAAGCGGGCCATCCCCCTTTAATTCAGTTGTGACATACCATCCTTATACTCCCTTCATAATACCCCCGTTCACTCAGGACCGGAGTAAAAGGAGATGTGGTCCGCCCGGTGCCATAGTCCGGGCCCCATAGACAACCACGGAATACAGCTTGAAACTAATGTTGCGTGAGAGTCAAACTGATCGAGCTCTACCATTCTTCACCGTTGTAGGTGACTATTAGCCCGAGGACCATAACTCCTGCCACACCGGTCTTTCATGATCGACTAACTCGTAATAATAATTAGGCCGATTTTGCAAATTTGTCATTATGTCCTCCTTTGCCGCTAGTAGTTGCCTTATCTGCGGCAATGCTCCTCACAACTTTTCCGGTGTATAACGGTATCAAATCCGGTGTTGTTTTATAGTGCCTTGATATACGGCATAATATACTCCAATATCCATCGATTTCGTATGGATCTTTTTTATCCGCATAATGCTTTTACGGTTTCGACTTATACCGTATATTGCCTGTTTATAGTGGCTGGCAGAATACGGTAAATTGAAACTTGTATGCTATTATACGGATAATTTTCCCCACTATAAACACACTGATAGAGTGAACTACAAGGCCCCCTCCAAAAAGAGCTAATTTCAACGCCTTTCAAGAACCTTTTTTGGATCAAATTGTCTAGGGATAATTTACAAAATAAACAACGTTAACGTTTAAATTATCAAAGAGAAAATTTGAACTAAAGAAATATTCTTAAGGGTATTGAAATTTGCACGTCTTTTGGCAGATGGGCCCCTGTAGTCACTCTAAAGGTGAAGCACTCGTTTGCATTTTAGAGAGTAGGAATTTCATAACAGGGGGGCATCACCTATGCAGGGATGTAAGGCTGGCTTGTTCCAAACCCTGGTATCATTCAAAATTAAAGGTTGATACATGAGTATGGTTTGATGCCTGAAATATATACTATGGTTAAGAATCTCTCTAATATGAGAGGTTTCCTATGATATCCAAGTATTTTAACATAACATAGTAAGTACTAACACCTGTTATTATCTCGGAACTGAATTTTGGTTTATGTGATTAATTAATTCAAATTTAATAAAATTTTTCAAAAACTGTTTGGCTAGAACACTAAATTTACTCGAAAGAGGTCTTTAACTAAGCAGCTTTCAACTGAAGGTCTGGAAATCAGCAGAAGATATATCAAGAGGCCATGAGAGGTTGTCTGGGGAAATGCATAAAATAAATGGACCAATCTCTGCAAAAATAATCCTGACTTTCCAAAGTTTGGAGATTTGTGTTCATCGATTCAACACGAGTTTGGAAGATTGGTGCCTTACTTATATACATGCTATTTCCCAGTGACACGGGGCCTTATGAACTGCAACACAGATCACACCAAATTGAGGTCACGGCAAATATCCCGCATAATATACAATATTGACTGTCCATGAGGGACATAGACAAATTCTAGTTGACCAGGTGATCCTGAGGCCGTACTATTTTCCGCAGTGGAGCGATGGAACATAGTACGGTGGCCTCGAGATCACCGAGGGTCAATAGATTGACTATGGCCCGAATAAAGGGCAGTTAATATTTGTTTTATTACTCAGAGATTAGATCCTTTCGGCTGCAGTACCGAGACGACAGCTAGGGCGGAAAGTTACTATACCGGTCAAAGAGTTACTATACCCGGTCAAACTTAGTATACCGGGCAGAAAAGTACTAGATCGGGGCAAAAAAGGTACTATAATGTTTATGCGAAAATAGTGGAACTATACCATATCAATGTGACTTTCATTTAAACATCAAGATGACAAGGGTCTATCTATGAGGTATATAATACAGCAATTTATAGCAAGGCATGCTATGTGTGGATATTCGGATAATTACTATAAATTTGGCTAATGTTGTATGTATGTATGTGTGTATGTAATGTCGCAAAGGCTCCTCCCAGTTTCCATCTATATTGCGGCGTTGCGCCAAATTCGCTTGAAAGGTGCGTGAGGATACCGGACGGGATAGCGCAATATTGGACGAAATCCGTTCAGAAATGACTGAAAAATCAACGAATGTGCTCGGTTGCTATGATAAATTACCATTGTTTGTCACGCGTTTCTAAGCGGCGCGTATGCGTGTGCGTTGCGACGGGTGGTTACGCGTGGCGAACGGCGATTATAATGAAGCGTAAGACCGCTATACATCTATAATGCCTACGCAAAAAGCCAGGCTCCTTAAGTGCAACCGTGTGGGAAAGAAAGAAATTGCCAACAATTCTTATGTTCGCTTGAATTAGTCGTATGTTTTCTGGATACACGGGGTTTACCCCAGAGATTAGAAGAAAACAAAATAAAACCCATGGAAAATTACCGGATGAAATATTGACGTTTTAATATTTAGAAAAAAGGAACTATATTAGAGGCCTAAGCCTAAGATATGCTTGCAAACTACAAGAATAAAAAATACGTATACGGGATGTTGTGACGGGTGGGTAGGGATCTACGGGGTACCCCCCGAGTTTTGAGAAGAAAACTTAAATATACAGAAAATCGGAAATAGTGACGTTTTTAAATATTTAGAAAATAGTAACTAAAAGGCCTAAGCTACAGGAAATTCTGAAACACATCTACAGGATGGCGAGACTTTATATGGGAGTTTTGAGGAGTCTGAAGAACTATGGTGGAAAATAACGGGATTACGGCTTACACCACGGGAGTACTTTTGAGGGGAAAAAAGTACACGGAATTGAAACTTATACGGATTAAATATGGTTTTAGTATTCTTAAAAAATAAAATATACTGAAATTTTATACGGGATTAATATTCCTTCATTTAAAATTTCCTTAGAAATCGGTAACAATAGGATTTGATAGTTTAGGAATTTGAGTTATTAAAAGTGTTAAAAATACAAAATTGCCCTCGGGGAGTCCTAATTTCAGGGTTACGGTTTGGTTATGCGGTGGTCTTGCAATAGTGTTTCACTTCTTCAGTGATCGCTTCAGTTTCAGTGACCGCTCCCGTTCACTCACTAGCGGGAGCCCGCGCGAAGCGCGGGCCTCCCGCTAGTGTTAATAATTAATCCTATCATTAAAGGCACTATCAGTGATCCGCCCGAAAGAGTCAAAATGTTTGAAATTTGCAGGAATAGCTTACAAATGTAGGATAAGTCTGTAGAATTCTCGTAAGTTATTTTTTCCAACTAAAAAACTTAGAGAAAAGGAAGAAAACAGCAGTATTCAAAGATATGAATCTCCATTCAAGTACGTGTTGTAGTAAATGTCCGTACAGAGAGTAATGACTAAAATATCCGATTTTGTCTCTATTAGGCTGCTGCTTTTGGTGGTATCACTTGTAGGGTATGTTAGGACACCTAAACTTGTTACAGATATGCAAAAATCAGATTTTTGATGATTTTTTTGATTTTCTGATTTAGCAAATCACTGATAGTGCCTTTAAACAGCTGCTTTATGCTTTATTCCATATTGTGGGGGCCATTCAAGATATTACCCAGGTCACTATTCTCCCTCCTCATGTGTAAAAACATTGATAATATTACAAAAAGATGCTCACTAAAATGGTCTAACACTCTTTTTACATTGAGAGATGTAACTTCTATGAAAATCTACCAATTTGACAACATATTGTGCAAGTTGTGCACACATTAGCAAGTTTCGGGCTGGCAAACCTACCACCAATTTTGCAATCGTGATAATTATCAGTGTATACCTGCATGTATGGCATAATTTTTGGTATTTTAGGAACATTTGGTAAAAAAAATAATGAGGGGGCATTTATTGGAAGGGAAGTGTTGACTACAGACATTACAGTATTCATATGAAGTACTTAATATCGCCACACACCCATACATCCATCTGGACAGTGTGACAATAAAAATCCAAATGGTCACATGGTCACAGCTGGTGGTAGCCACAAAAACAAAAACCTATATTATCAATCAATTGTTTCCTTACTTTCCTCATGGTATCTAGAAAAGAGGAAGTATTACAAAATTCAGTGAACTGTAGTAATTGTTGGTTGATGATAACGCTTGGTTCAACAACAGATTTTGATGATTGATAATTCATGACAAGCCATCTGCCCACTAGCCTCTTGTAATATTTTCTCAGTGGAAGGTATAATAAAATGAAGTGTTGACATGCCTTCACTGGTGTCTCACAAATCTTCATTTCATAATCTTCATACTTTTTTATGAAATTTATATTGCCATGAAATACTTTTTTACTTACAAATTTGACCCATAAAGGAAGCATTTCATTGTCTTCAAATTTTACTAATTTTAGCATGACATTTGATACGGCTATGCATTATGTGCAGGCAGTGTAACCATCTTGAATGCCATGCCATGCAGCTCACAGTTCAGCCAAGCCTGGAGTTGTTAAATTGGATCCTTCGTTTTGGTCAGTTACTTTTTTACCCGTACTCGGTCCAATCATATTCACATTTTATAAATGGGGAGGGTGCTTATTTATGCTAATCAGTATAAAAACTCCATGACCAATTTGAATTTCATAAAATCTTGGCCAAAAATAATATAACATTAAAACATGGCATGCAAAAACCTAAATCCCATGACATGGATCTCCCTTATGCACTTAAAAGTGTTATATAACCCCTAATGTAAACAAAAATACATGCACCTAGTTTTGACCCCTATTCCCCCCCCCCCCCCCCTATTCCCCCCCCCCCCGATATAAAGTAAAATATGAGCAATCCTTAACTACTATGACCAAGAGATGTAAGTGCAGTGTACACCCAGTCAGAAACTGCAGCATTCTTTTCACCAAATTCCTGTAGTTTTGTGTATACAATTGAATCACATAATGCCATTGCAATGGTGTTCTGACTATCGAAAATTCGGTTTTCTCACCAACAGCTTCCATCTATTATCACTGAATTTTGAAGAAGCAAAATACTACTTGCACTGACCAAAAGCTTACTGAACTACCCACAAAACACAAATCTTCTGCAACCATATTTTGGGATCGGTGAAGAACTCCAGACCTACGGGTCAAAACAATAAATGTTTGCATTACATTATTTTCTGCACACTCTAAACTTGTGCAAAATTAAGGACATGCCAACGTGGTTTTACATTTGTATACATTTAAAGGTGAAAAATACGTGAATTTAAACAGGCAAAAATGTTTAAAAAATTGTTTCAGTGCAAAAAATTAGCACACAAAAATACCATCAATTTCTATATATTCTGTGTGACTCGAAAAGGTACTGAAAGTTACATGAAGTAGCAAACTACTGGCAAGCTAATGGATTTCTGCATACTGTACAATTACAGTTACTTTAAATTGACAAAATTCTCCTGATCAGGGATAGATCATGAAGTTGGGAAGAGCGATTCTAAATTTTCGGGATAACCACATGTGATAGATTTTTTAACTCCCTCTCCCCTTTTCAGATTCATTGTCACTTGCTGACTCCATTTGTTTCTACTTGGTTTTGGTCATCACCAGACACTTCCACAAATCTTGCTGCACTATAATCAATCTAGAGACAATTACAAAGTGGAAATTTTAGTTTTCTAAAGTTTTCCAAATAACTGTTATTCATATGATCCCCGTTATTTCTTTTTGTTGTAATATTTTTGATATTGATATCCATCTGAGTATTGCTTTCAGATTGTTTATCTAAGCAACAGTAAATTTATCTTGGGCAGTGTCAAATAATGTAAAAGCAAGAGTAAATTTAAAAAAACCGAAGTTATTAAGAAAGCAAGAAGTTCAACGTGACCTTAACCCGTCAATTTTAACAGTAGCACCCAACATGCCCAGAGTGAGCCTTCAGAAGCCATTCCTCTGAAAAAATTATATTAAATTTTAACCAAAAAGACATTTTCATATCCGTTTTGTGAATGTCACAACTCTGAAAGATGCCCATTTTAAAAACGCGGTCTCACATGCAGCTGTTGGTGCAGCATATCCCTATTTTGCCACCAAGCGCTTGTGAATGTATGCGAGTGTATAAGAATGCGTTGTACTCTACGATCCTTTCCAATGTTCATTTGAAAAGGTTCCTTCACTAGTAATTGCAGCATAACCTTTTTTTCACATTCCGGACAACTCATGGTCTCAATCTTTGACCTAGTATAAATGGAGTTTTTTATAAATCATTAGCCACGCAACCAATCCATACATAGCCAACAAAGAATTTGATGGACCTTCTCTTGTAAGCATCTAGCAGAATCTCACAGGAAAAGCCTGAAAATTGTGGCGTTAAGTGAGAAAATTGCACTAATTTGCAGCAGGGAAAAAAATGCAGGACTAAGGCTTAAAAGCTGAAATTCACCTACAACTTCACTACTGAAAAGCTCATGTAACATTCCCCAAGGACGTCCCTATCTTCATAATATAGAAGTATATCGAGTCTGTGGCACAAGCCACTACTTCATAATCCATTAATCATATAATAATATTAACAAATTTATATAGTCACTCTTGTTGTCAACCCTTATGATTTCAAATCAATATCCTCCAGCATGACATTGATCACTCTATTCACCTAGCCCTGTACCAGCAGTGGCGAGGTCACTTCCCTTCCAGCGCTAATATCTCAGTGAAACCAGCAGCAATACCGCGATATATTTCATGTATACAGTCTGCGCAATTCCCCCATTAGCGGGAGCCCGTGCATTAGATTCTTCACAACCAAGTGGAACTTGAATCACTTCAAGATCTGTGTGTGCACCGACTATGATTGAATACTGTGCAATAGCTGTGGCTGCATTGCCGGGAGATTGCGTTATTATCATAACGACAACTTGAACAAATAGATTCTATTTAAACACCCAGAGAGTTTCAATCCTGTTTAGTATAGCAACACTCACAGGACAATGGTATGGATACCTTTCCTGGTTGATGAATTCAAGAATAATCTGAATATTTGAACTTTTCCTAGTTAGTTGCCTGTGTAATACACTTAGTATTTGATCAGTGGATCTGTGATCTGATGAGGGATCAATTTTATACACCAATGATTCCTTGGTCACTCCCACAGCAACAATTTGTCCAGACATGAATGTATTGAATTGATGATGGATATCCGTAAATTTCTCAGTAAACTTCCAATCAAAGGTGCCCGCATTGTGGGGGTACTAGAGGATGGATTGAAGCCATTTCATTGCAAAAACTTAAAAAAAGTTCTGATGGATGTGACTGACCAGATAACCAAGATAGGCGGATTTTCCTGAAACAGCGTAACAAGATTTGAAAATCCCAAAATTTATTGTAAGGAGCATAAGCACTTAATTATCATAGTTTTAGGCACAAACCAATGGGCCAATCATATTGTTGCATTTGTTGCATTTAGCGAGTAAAACAACAACATGCTGTCACTCTGACACCGTATCTGTTTTTTTAAGCAAATTAACAGGGTCATCAAGAGATTTTTTGTGCATTAGCAATGTGGGAATCTCTTCAGAAGATATTTTTGCATAATTATTGCAGAAAATCAGCTGATCAGACAATAGAACATTAGGAAAAAGCAACACTGTTAGGCCAAAAAAAAAATTGTTTGCTTGTCCACAACTTGATTTAAAAATTGAGGTCGGGTCGGTCGGTCGGGAACGTTTTTTTTTGTTTTTTTTCTGTTGCTCTTCTCCCCAATCTCTCCACCGCAAACCGTACATGCCGCTTGCAAAATGTATTCACACGCTCAAATTCTCGGTTGGATCTGTGGTTAGATCATGGGCCAGTTTCCGATGCGGCAACGTATTATGCCCTTCAAGTGAAGACCGCAGCTTTCAACGTGAGGATTTGTAGCAGTTCTTGTAATTTTGATCACATTGAAGCTGCCGATCTTCGACATTAAAATTTTTTGCTCCATATGTGACAAGGATCGCCAACGGAATCATGTCTGTGACGTCACCATATTGGAAGTCAACTAAAACACGGGTGATTTGCGGCAGATATATTGTGCCCTGTTAAACATGTTCATTAAAATCATTGTGGCTATTTTTCAAATACTATATCAAAATAGCATTTTGTAAAATGATATTAAAGAATGAACATGTCATTCACTACTGGTTTAATCGGTTTACTTTATTTATACACGCGATTTTGACCACGCGATATTGTGTACTTTCGTACATTTGATACACGTTCAAATACAATTCTCATTCCTAGAATGCGCGGTTGTTTGTGTTTCGCCACAGGCATTCGAAAGTCTGAGAAATGTGGCCTGGGAGGTGGAACATTCTCAGTTGGAGGGGCATCGGACCCGGATTGGGAAGCTTTTCTCTATCATGTTGACATTTTTTCTCGACGGGTAGTTTGTCAATTTCGTGGTAAAAATTGAAAAAAAGGTTTTCGATCAGTCACAAAGCAAATGACGGTCGGGCGGAATTGGACCAGCAAACATTTTTTTTTTTTGGCCTTAACATAACGTGTGATATACAGCAACAGTGCTTGTGCAACAACCATTTAGTGAATCCTATGGGGAACTACAGATTCTGAGTCCACCTTTTGGAAAAGCAGTACCGCCAAAATTTTGAATATTTTACTATCATTTTAATTTAATGTTACAAACCCCATCTATCAGACTCAAGTGGAAGAACTCAGGCTGTTGCCTTGTCGTCCACTTGAAATAATGGTATATAGCCGGGTTCAAATCAATTCAACGTAGATACAGCGCCAATTCAAAAAAATCATCTCTTTATTCTCTAAATAAAGAGTAAAGGTAATTTAAAAATGTTTACCACATGCAGACTGGACATGGGCACACCAATGGAACAAGGCAGCAGACACATACCCCAAAGCATCCCTGCTATGCTATGATGTCACTCTGCTTACAGCAGAGGACACAATCGCTTTTCCTCACTTTATTTTATTCACACAACCTAGATTCTTTCAATTCTCTGTAAATTGCTAAGTTCAAGTGTTACCACACTTGGTGATTAAAGGTGTAAAAATAGCAGCAGTTCTGATTTGCCAGTATGGAATTTCCATTATTGAAATGTTGTCAATCTTCCTCACACATAGTGTAGAATAACTAACAGTTTAGGATGAAAAATCCTGTGATGATTCATTTGATGCACTTATGTTCAAATAATTGAAGTGTTGTTACACCGCTTGGAGGAGTAATTCACTACATGTTTTGTGCTTACTGGTGTATCAATGCTTTGGTTGGTTTGTACACATGGGCAGCATCATTAGTTCCATAGATGCAATCCATCCTTTGGGCATGAGGGAGTGAACTGTGCAATATGCTGTCGGGTACAAGATGTGTACTTGTAAAGGGAATGATCAAATTGTCGAAAGTATTTTTGAATTCCATATTAATTAAAAGAACAAAAAGGATTTTAATCCCCCGCAAAAAATATAGAAAACATTGAACAGATCAAATTATGCTTTTTAAAAATTTTCTGAAGCTTTCGTGAATGTTACCTATGGAAAATCTCTGCAATTGTGCCCTGAACTGAAATTAAACAGGTCAAAATCGTACAGTGATCGTCTTGTGTTTTTACTTGGTAGAAGTATATGACAAAAATACAGACATATGTGTAGATGTTCAAAATCTGGCTCCAAGAATGTCCCCAAAAATGCAAAAATGGCAAAATGTCAAAAATTGCTGATTAATTTTAAAAATCGCACACACATGAATTTATAATTTTTTTCAAGTATTCATATTTTATCGTCATGAATGTCCATATTTGGGCATGATGTCAAGATCACCTCAAAATTTCCACCGCAAACCAACACATAGAGTTTTTTTAATTGGGGCCACTGTCCGTTAATTTCTAGGTTTGCATTTCTAAATCAAGGTCTCGACAGTTTCAACAAAACTGTTTTGGTTAAAAAGGTTAAAATAATTTTTTAGTTATTTTAGTTTTTTATTGTTTTGTAATTTATTATAGTGCATTGTCCCCCAGTGTGGCCTTGACCCATCAGATTTGTTCTGTGCTCAGGTCGGTGGTTCTTTTGACCAATTTTGTGTCATAGGGCATTTCTCACAAATTGACCTCCAGATGACCTTTTGGGTCACTTCAAAACCCTGCAAACAAAAAAACCCTACCTTTATGTCCAAATCTAGCCCCATACATCAAAGCATAACAAACGCTACCCAGACACACCGACACAGAGAGGGCACTTCTACACAATTGACCTCTAGTATGACCTTTGACCCTTTTTGGTTCACTCTGAACCCTGAATAACAAACATCAGACTGGCCTCCCCTAACTTCTACAAACTATCATCCATATCAAAGCATAACAAAATGTTGGGTCATCAGACAGAGAGACCGGTCTCAGTTTTTAGTGTACATAGATTCTTTTGATTTTT
>JAMKCH010028842.1:0-17288 GCA_023653785.1 Ophioderma brevispina | reverse complement strand
GCTGTTCATGTTGTTCCTGTTCCATCTTGGCATATAGATAGTATACCATTTTTTTATTTTAACTTTTATCATCCAATTAAACCCACTATCACGATTTCTTCTAAACCAATCAATGGGTATTTTTTAAGTTTTTTTTTACTATCGTCCATTTTTGTGTCGCCTGCCCTAGGCAGGAAGACACATAGGGATCACTTTGTCCACTGTAAGTCTGTTGTTGTTGTTGATGTCTGTTTGTAGTCTGTTGTTGTTGTTGATGTCTCTTTGATGGATTTAAACCAACTGGATCACAGTGCAACATGGCATCCCTATTTGTTGATAGTCAAAGTTCACATGCAAGTCAAAGGTCATGTGAGGTCACGCTGTAAAATAGGCTGAAAATGTACAAATTGACCTCATTTAAAAGTTGAGTGTTCCATTGGAACAAACTCAAAACATAGGTGCAATATGGGCTCCCTCATTTGTTGACGAGGTCAAAGGTCGCATGCCGAGGTCGGAGGTCATTGCAGGTCAGGTTGTAAGAAGCTGAAAATGTAAAATTGACCATTTGAAAAGTTCATTCTTAAACACTGTGAAAATGTAACAATTTCCTTGGCTGATGCCTGGGTTAAATTCGATAATTGAACCCAGGTAGTACGCGCTCCGTATTGAAATTATTTTTAGGTTGAAGGC
Organism: Ophioderma brevispina; assembly: GCA_023653785.1. Taxonomy (NCBI): domain Eukaryota; kingdom Metazoa; phylum Echinodermata; class Ophiuroidea; order Amphilepidida; family Ophiodermatidae; genus Ophioderma; species Ophioderma brevispina. The sequence goes on along the minus strand of JAMKCH010028842.1, from coordinate 16,619 downwards.
TCGCGTCATACGCGCGTTTTGGTACTTTCGCGCGCGCCTGCCAACGTTGCGTATGAATCTTGCGTTCAGCGGGTTTTTCTATTGTTTGTCAATGGGTGGTGGCAGTCCTTCTTGTTGTAATTAAAGGCCGCAAACTTCGCGAAATTGGGGTTAAAGAGGACAAATGATAATTGCTGTTTAAGAATGAAATACAGGTATGGTTTTGGGAACCGTTTACTCTCTTTACGACGCATTGAACCCCGGCGACACCATTATTTTTGCGTGGAAGAACTCGGCCTCCAGCCTCCTTCTTCCACTTAAATAAATGGTATCGCCTGGTTCAATTCGTCGTACCCATTGTAACTTGTCAATAAATATTCCTTTGTGTGTACAGCTTAGCTAGCCAATCAACAAGCTTTATAACAAACACGCCCCCGTTGAATACATTGTATTTAATTTAAGCATTATAGAACAGCCTATTTGGAAACCAAATTTATGAAAAAGTGTTGACTTTTATTGAAACCACTTGACTTTTTCTGTATGTTGAATCTTGTACACATAGTAGTACTATTCAAAAAATGCCGACGCTTTCGCCACGGGTTAGACGGAATCCTACCAAAATACACTTCCTGTGTGTGATAAATGCAGAGTTGATTTTTACCATCCTGTATGTTCAGTGGAACAAGCCATGGGTAGTGTATTTGCCTTCTATTGTTGTGAGAAAGCTTGATAGGCCATGTTTAAACCTTGACACACTATTGATTTTGTAGTACCGGTACTCACAAGGTCAAGAGCGTGATTGACCTATGCTTTCTTATTTAATGTCAACTTTTTAGAAAACAAAATAATTTATAGCTTATATATTCTGCTTGTGAAAAAATACTAGGGCCTTCAAATAAAATTGAAGTGGCTAGTATTACAAATTCCAAGTAAATTTGATAGGTTTTTATTTCATTTTGAGAAAGCAGTAGTGTACGAGGTGGCATACATAGGGCAATTCTTTATTGATAGTAACCAGACAAGTTCACTGTGCGTAAATAGATTACCTTTCCCAAATCATACCTTTATTCTCTAAATTGGAACCAGGCCTTGAGTCATGGGTGCAACATGGAATCCCTCATTTGTTAATGAGGTCGAAGGTCACATACCAATGTCAAGGTCAATGTGGAGGTCAAGTTGTAAGATAGGCTGAAGATGGTTTAAAATTTGACCTCATTGAAAAAGTTGAGTTAATTGAACCAAACTTGGTTTTTTGGAGTTTACATGCAACCTCATTTGTTTATGAGGTCCAAGTTCACATTCAAGGTCCACGGTCATGTGAAGCCTATCACTCCGTTAACCGCGAACGGCAGGCGACACAAGCGGTCCGAGGACAGATGTCTTTTTTTTGCATGGTTTGGCAGAATTGTGGTGGTGGATGCCGTGGGGTGGCTGTGCTGTGTTATTTCTGCCCTTGTCCACAATCTGTTTGTGAGGTGACCATATTGATAATCGGGGGCAACTTTATCTTTTCGAGTTTGGAGCCTATGCCTGGTAAGTGGCTTTAAAGCCTATTGTCGTAAAAGTATGTTTTTGCATGTTTTCAATCGTTACAATGTATAAGGCATATCTCGATTCTCTTGCAAATGGGTTGGTAAATGACATGCCTTTCCAATTAATTGGTAATGGCAGAGACGTGATACAATATATGGTGTGCCCTTTTCATTGTCACTCAATTTGTTCGTGTGGTAACAAGGCGTAAAAAGTCTATGGTGACCCGTTTGTAAAATGCATCGTTATGGAGATATTCAGCAAAATCTAATAGGCTACAGGTCATTGTTTATTCATGGCAAAGTTCAATGTCTTATACTGTTTGATTGAGTTTAAAAGTATCTTCTTTAAAAATTGATAAAGTTACATTGAATTAAATTATGTAGGGTATCCTCCACTTGAGCATCTGGAATTTTGCCACCCCCCCCCCCCCCCATTGAGTGTGTGGTAAAGGCGCCCCCCCCCTCCCTCCGTAACCACGAGAAGATCCAAGAGGGGCACATATACTCAACATACTTTAAATCAATGTAATTTTTTATAAAATTTTTAAAGATTATTTTTAACAGTCAATCGAAACAGTATAAGACCTTGAACTTTGCTGAATAAATGTTTGACCTTTAAGCCTATTTGGTGTTATCTCATTGCGATGCATTTTACAGACGTGTCACCATAGACTTTTTTACTCCTTGTTACCACACGAACACACATTGAAGCTATACTAAACGTTTATTTGGACCATTATTTTAAAATTTACCCCTGTAGAAACTTTAAACCTCACTTAACCCCCCCTGTGGAAATTGCCCACATTTTCCAGAGGACACGTGGGCTAAAAACCTAAAATGTCCTTGAATCAAATCAATCGTCAACCTTACTTGCCCAAGATTAGTCATACGGAATTGAGGAGTTGACTAACTAATAGTTTCACTGATGTCATGACACCAAACTATTGACTGCTTTCCTGGTCCCACCGATCCTTGTCGACTTGACACAACCACATCATTAAATAATAATAACCATTTTTCTATAGCGCTTAATGCCCGTAAATAGGCTCAAAGTGCTGTTGACATTATTATTATGCCGCCTTCAATAAATCGTCACCATCGTTTCGCTTCATTCAGGTGGCTGCTCGAAGACACGCCTTACAAGCGCACATGACTATCAAGTTAGTTGTAATTCCCCATATCAGCTACCCAGATTTCGCATGGGTGGACGAGGCAATTGAGACTAATGTCTTGCCCAGGACACAAACACGTGTGACCGTAGTGGGGCTCGAACTCACTATTTTCAACTGTCTCTTGATCACGGTCCTGCCTTTTTCCGCTAGACCACACGCGCTCTCACAATTCTATTTGCATTTCCTGGGACGCTTTATGTAATTGTCATTTGGGCATTTTCCGCTCCTGTTCAACAACCAATACAAAAACATCCACCAGTGTATAGGTAAGATACACGGTGGATTCAAAGTGATGGATAGGAAGAGAAGTACCAAGATGCCTACGGCAATACACGAAACGATTACTACCTTGGTTTTTGGTACCATAGATAGCTATGGTCCTCCTCTGTCCCTTGATACAATGAGTACCAACATGCGAGCAATTACGTCACAATGAGTCATAAATTTCGCATGTCACAAAACTACGGCCAATTTCCTAGACACTTGAAAACTTCATTTCGCCAAAACAAGGTTAGGAAAATCTGTGCGATTTTGACTAGTTTTATATAATGATAGCATTTTAGAGCATATTAATAAGGTGTTTGAGTTTCTAAAATTGACGAACTATCAATTTTCCACCCTATATACGGTATTTTAGTGTTTCCTCACATATGACTCATGGTGACGCATAAAGGGGATGTTTGTACTTATTTGGTACCAATGGAAAGAAATACTCTAAGCTATCCTTTGTACCAAAGTTTGTCAGGAACGAGTGTTCAGTAACGAAACTCACAGGGGTGGTAACCACACCCTTCGACTCGTTTTGTTACAAAATATGGGGTCAGTAGACGAGGGTTAACCCTCGTACCCTGTTTACCAAGCCTTTTTTGGAACACGGTTTACCAAGGGGGGGGGGGTGGGTGTACCACCCCCCCTCGGAAATTTTTTATGAAAGCACCCGATGCTTTATGTTTTGATACCAGTGGATTAGCTATGGTCCTCCTCTTTTCCATTAATACCAAAACAAGTACCAACATCCTAGTATGGCGTCCAGCAATGACGTCATCAAGTCCGCGAGTCGGCAAAATTGGCATTTTTCATAGAACATAGGCAAAATCAATTTTATCGGCTAAAAAACGTAGGAATATCGGATTTTCATGCGTTTCAGCTCTATGATGGCAATTGGCTATTTTAACATAAACAAAGAGTTTTTGAGCCTACTGTTGCATACTATTTCACAAGTGTTGCACCATAAAATATCCTTGGGTGGCATACACCACCACCTACCCTTCGACTTTGACCCTACCCCCGGTGAGGTGCTTACCTTCACATTTTTTTCGCTGAATGCCTGGAAAGGATGAGAGAATATGTACCTACAGTCTTTTTAAACTATTTTTAGCGTTTTAGCGCACCGAGCGAAGTTCGGTAGGGGGGTCACCCCCCCCCCCCCCCTTGGTAAGACGATGTTTATGCGTGATACCTGAAAATCCGATCATCTCTAACTTTGGAATTAGTTTTCACTCCCGTTAGTGCCCAAGAAGGGGGGGGGGGGGCAGTATGAAACCACTTTTCCCGCAAGAAATTAATACCACATGTGAGGGGGGGGGGGGGTCCATAAGACGACCGCAAATCCGCATCAACAAATTAAATTTTTTATTTGGGCTACCCCATTAGGGGCAAACATTGCTTGTCAAACACGCGAAAATTTTTTGTTTGGCACATAAAGGTTTAATTATTTAATGTTACCAATTTTTTGTTTAATCTTAAAAAAAAAAAAAAAAAAAAAATAGCTTTGGTTCTTGGGATTTTTTTAAAAATATGCAATCAGATGCTTTCCGTAGTGCCCAGGGTGTCCATTGTACTCTCACTAATTTAATAATTCGGTCCATTTGGCCGATTTTATTTTTTGATATGAAAAGCATCGCATTTAAAATTCAGACACTTAAAAAGCGGCGCAAAAATCCCACGCGTAAAGTGCACGCGAAACACATTTGGAGAAACAGAAGACTGACGATAATAGAAAATCAATCACGAAATTCTTTCTTATATGTTGGTACTATTCCAATTTTAAGTTCCTCAGGTACAATTCCAGTCGGATTATGTTGTACCAATGCTGGCCCTAGGCTACATAATTAAGTTTTGTACCAAAGTAGGGGCTGCATGGAATTTATTTTAATTCCTAAGTTTCTGTTACCGACTCCCCAGTAGTTTCACTTTACCACACTCGTCTACGGATGCATTAACATTTAACAAGGGGAATTATGTGTAAACTGCTCTCTGAAGCATCCTGAAGTAAAACTCAACGGACACCGCAATCACTTTGAATCCTATTTCGTCAATCAACGCCTTCTCATGGTTGTTGTGTCTTTGAAGGACAATCTTTAGTTACTTGCGAATTCTCTAAATAGCGTTGTAATTGGTTCTGACATGCATGTTGTCGTGAAGAAGGTACGGTTATTAATATTAATTATGTCGCCACAATTGTACTCACCTTCTTATGGAAAGTGCTAGGGTCGTTTTAAATTGTTGGACAAACACCCCAAACATGAAAACCACATATTATTTGGCTTGTTCTTGAAAACTCCTTGAAATTCATTTGAAAAAGCGCCATGTTTTTCGAAATTCAGACGAGCACGAACTCATGACACGCGCATAGTTCGAATCTCGAAAGACGAAAAAGAAGAGGAGCGAGAGAGAGAGTTTACCAAACTCAACCTAGTGATCATGTTGAAATAAGAGGCGAACGTTGTATCAGGGTAAAACTTCTATTTTTTCGAATTGATGTCAAACAAATATAGTTTTTTAGTACAATAGGCTTAATAACAGTTCAAGTCATCCTAGCGTAAAATTTTACAGAATGGTCGCGAGTTTGATCGAACTGGTTGCAAATTGGCTCAATTTGTCACACTAGGTAAAACCGTAATAGAAATCTTTGTTTTGAACGTTCTACACATAATAACAGAGCTATGACTAGTGACCTCCCGTGCACAGATCCTGTAGCCCCAGTCGTAGTTTGCGTCCAATTTTGCAACGAATATCATAGAATGACGATAGGGCAAACTATGCCTCTTTTTATCCTGGAAAGGTGACGAACACGTTGGCATACCTTAAAAATATTTAATTCCTTTAATTTTGTAAACTTTTGATTGTTGTTTTTAAGGATTTTCAATTACCATTCTGGGAAATATTATTTTGCGATTAGTTCTGGGTTTAATGCATCAATTTAGATATTTTGACTGGCCTTAATGTAATATTCTGTTCCTGCTGTAGTGTAATGGCTTTCCATGACAATCCATTGCGTTGAATATCATATCGTGTCGCAAATTTTACAGAGTCCATTTAGTAATTTAGCATTAAAAAATAAACAAAACTCATTCTGGAAACAGGTGTTCTTATTCTGTCGCTTAATTGGTCTGTTTTTTTTGCTTTTGTTTTTAGCTATAACAACGACTGATCTTGTTGTTATTATCACCTCTGTTGTGGAGCATTTGCAACTTGCGTCATTGCATTAATGGGCCATCTTAACATATGTGAATAAAAAACAGTAAATCAGGAAATCAAACGACGATTATTAAGACCAAGTAACTGAAGGCTACGTGTTCCGTATATTATGATTAAACAAACTACCTATTGTTTAAGTTTGACATGCATAAATAATCTTTAAACATTAATGAAAAACAAAAACAGCAACAACAACAACTGAGGACACTCTAACTTAGGTTTATCCATAAACAAGCTTGCAAGATGTCTACATTTTTATGGCACATTATGCCATTGAATTTGCAGGTTTGTTGTATAATTTTACATAAACTTTGATTCTACAGTTTGTTGTAAAATTTTATGCAAGTATTTTGAGTAGAAATCCCTGTAAAAGCTTTATTTGAACGGGATCTTTGTTGGGAGAACGCTTCCAGGATTATACTGTATAATTAGAGTATTTTCTGTAAAATCTAGTACCAATTGTATGATTTAAAATTCATAATAGTTTATAATATTCTATAACAATGAAATGGGAGCCCGTTTTAAATTTGGCCTTATAGGCTTGGAATCGCACAGAAAGTTACATTATTTGGCCGTTTTGTCCAACATCGTCCCATTTTCTTTTTTTCAGTTTTCCTGTCCTCATTCCGCTGTCACGTTTAAACAGTGTGCATTTTTAGCGTCTATGGTTAAGAGTAGGCTACCCGAATATGATCGCAATATTATTTTTTATTTAAATTATGTCTTTCCTCACTAGCTGCATATCACCAAAAGCATCTATTTTTGAATAAAGCTCCAGTTGTTTGTACAGTAAAGAAGCCAAAAGTGTATTAATTGGCCCAGGACCTTGAGTGTTGATAATGCGATCGCCCACATTTGGAGACCTTTTGTTCATAACATACAGCGAAATATTTCGGGGGGGCCATATCTATTAACTTTTTTTCTTCTCCGCCAAATCTGTACTAAACTTTGACCTTTTGTTTGGTTCCAATGCAAAATAACAAATAACAGAATTTTGCTACCAATCTTTTTGAACGCATAATTAAGAAACGACAATCTGTGCTCCTGTTTTACCCTGGGAAGGAAATCCATTCCCCATCTTTTTGCTGAATGGCCAGTACCTGAAACAGGAAATGAAGAATGTTTCAATGCCCAAAATGTACACATAAATCATTCACTACTGTTTTTTAGATATGCCATTTCTTAATTCTTTAAAATTTCATCACAGATATCTCAAAATTTGACTTTTAGTCGATTTATCTGTTTTGGAAGATCGGACGATATAATCAAATGACCATCTAAAACATAACCAATACATTCGTATGCAAACTATACTGGCTCAGGACTTGCAACGTTCACATTTAACAATTGGTTTATATTTTTGTTCTTTGAAATTCCTACAAAAAAATCAGTCTGTCCTGGCTCCAACTCACCAGAAAAAAGGCCTTTCCATAGGAACATACCCGATGTTCAGATCATGTGGGATTATCCAAAGTTGTTTTCTCTTTTCAATTGTTCCTGTAGCTGTTGTTAGTGCGGATGTTTACAATTTAATAGATCCAAAATAACGTGCCACTGGCCAAAACGTGAACCATCGATAAGCCAAAAAATACAGCACATGATGCAGCAACTACGTTTCTAGAGTTTGGGTATTTATTTATTTTAGATTACTTGGACATCCAACATATTAAATACAATACATCTGTAAAAGAATAATGAGACAAGAATATAGACCGTATCGTAGCCAGCCATGTTGTGGACAAGATAGACGCATTCCAGTACTAAATACATTCACCTGTCATGATCCCTGGCAATCGCTAACATGGATCGATTGACAGCTTAATGTATTGTGTCCTGGAATGTATGCATCTGGTCCACCAACTGTCTGGTGGCTGACGTCAATATTGAATACGGTCTAAATCACACGCCCACCATACAGACATCAAAGTTGAGATACCTGGCTAGCCCATTAAGCCTGCACACGTGCAAACTTATTTCCAATGGGGTCCGTAAGACTAAAGATGACTGTGGGCGAGGATTAAACATTAACAGGGACAGAGAACATAACGAACAATAACATTACAAGGACAGCAAAAACTGATAAAACATGGAAATAAGCTGTACGCTGGTCAAGTTCAAGCAGTATCTGCCAGATGTTTTTAACAGTAGGCAGTTCAATCACCCGGTACGTAATTGGTGACCGAAACCGCTGCTCACAGGCTTGTGCGTGGGTCTCACCAAAACTCATGGAATTATTTTGAGTTTTTCCCCGAAAACAAAAGCATGTAGCAAAAAATAATGCTGCGACAGATTGCAATCCTTCAAAATATAGCATTGCATGATATCGTCTATTCCATTTACGTAAACGGTATAGAGAAACGGGCTAAACTTTTGCTTTTAAGGGCGAAGTATTCATCGATGGGGGATTTTAAAAAGTTGTCCTCTTTGCTCCCCTGCACTGTGCGTATCCATTGACAATGCACGCTAAATATAGCCTTGGCACTCGGCACAACTTTCGAAGTCTCCGCTAAATATCCGAAATATAGATTTATGAATGCAAAAGTGGAATCCGCTCGATGTGACTAGCGGGAGCGCTTCGACGATTGGATTTTCGAGAAGTTCAGATGACAAGCTTCCAGCCATATTTGATATTTCCAAATTTACCGTGTTGACCAAAAGCTATGGATTTTTAAAGTTTTTAGCAGTAATTTTCAGTACGAATTATATCATTTTGCAATAATATCAAGTTATGTAGAATTCTTTACATATGCAAGAATAACATATTTTTCCCCGAAGTAATTTGGTGAAAATTCTCGCGCGGAAATATAAAGAAATGTAAGTGGAAAAATATTCGCCATTGGCACGCTGTACAACAGCCCTACACATACGCTTGTGATTGACAGCTCTTGAGTTGACATGGCCCACAGCTTCCGGTTTAGGTTTCCACGCATTTTTTTTTCTCTTCTGTGCGTTTGAAAGAAGTAGCTTTCACATTTCAATAAATAAAGATGAATGAGTATCCATGTTTGTGAGGATATTACGTAATACGTCTAAGTATCACATACCATGTGGTAACAACCCCCAGTTTTTCTTGTATGAACGAATGAGAGTTTTTCAACCAAAGATGTTCCAGAAAGACTTTTTGAGTTCATGCTTCATGCCACAGACTTAAAACTTCAAAGTGGGGTGCACTAATCCATTGAATAATTTCGTAGGCTTACAAGAAAAATGTTCGTTAGTTTATTACCCTAATGATATTGTAGTATTAAACATTAAGGAGCTGTTGCAGAAGGGTCTTCCACCACCCACCTCCCTCCCCCACCCACCCACCCACACACACACACAACACACCTCTCATTAAAGTAAGGGAGTGTTCACAGTGGCCTAGTCAGGTTGGAGACGGGGTGCATTGATTTGGTAAAGTTACACACACGTGTAATTTAGCCTACCGACTTATTTTTTGGCGTTGCGACGGGGAGGGGAGGAGGGGGAAATAGCTAATAATTTCATTTGGGGGTGAAAGCCCACAAAAATTGAACTTGCTAAGTTTTATTGTGCATCCAATAAATTTACGTGTTATAGTACACCATTTGGGAAAAGTATATATTTTCCCCATTCTAAGAAAAATAAGCAAATTTTTAGAAAATATGCAAATTAGTCTATCAAAAGTGCTTATGATGAGGGCTTACTCTTGAAAATAGTAATAGTTCATTTAGCGGGTTACATCGCACGTGACAAGTTTTATATGCCATCATTACTTTACCGTGTTATAGTACACCATTTGCGAAAATGGTATTTTTTCGCTTTAGGAAAAATATGCAAAAGTAGTATGAAAATCAGCAAAGGAGAGTGAGAAACTAATACCAACATAGCGACATGCATCAGGGTGATTTCTAAATTTTGACAGTATATCTACCATGTACAGAGATGCAGATATGTTAATTTTCTACAAATAAATGCTTAACAATCATGAAATGTACCCATTTTTTAATCATGTCCATGCCCAAATTAGTTCATATTACGCAAGATAGAAGTTTCTTTATATGATATGGTAGTTAAAACTGCCTTATATCCGGAAGATATGCTACATTTTCTAGTCTGTATCTGTTTAGTTTTTACGATATAATGTATTATGTACACAAAGGATGCTATTTGATGGTGCCTAAGAAATAAAGAAATAACAAGATTTGACCTTAGACGATAATGGTCTCCCAATTGCCTTCAAGACAGTACTAAAAATTGGATATCTCCGCAACTATAGATCCGATGTTGAAAATTCAAATCGTTACGTCTGCCGTTGATCCCGCTCTTCAAGTGGTAGGTATTTAACCTAAGATAGCAATATAAATTTCCACCTGAAGTGCCTACTAACAAGTTTGAATGCAGCTTATTGCTGATGCCTTGGATTGTGGTGGTAAGAATTCCAATCATCTATAGCGGTATAAATAATGATTTAAAGACTATGCCCTCTAACGCGAGGAACATGAAATTGTTTTGACTCAATCGGGTACGGTAAGAGTGAAGATTGAAAACTCTAGTGATGTTTTGACGAAGATAAGATGGACCTATTATGTACATATTCAAAAAAAATGATTCAACCTCAGTTGCATTGCACGATCTTGAATGCTTAGGGAACTTGACAAACAGCTTGATCAATATGCTTTCTTGGTGGATAATTGAGAATAAACCGAATAATCATGTTTTGAGAGATTTGCAACTTGTGTTTTGATTTAGAAGCTAATGCCAGAAAACAAAGAGTACAAAAATGGTCCAACTGACATTGCAGCCAGGGTAGCGCAAATTTCTGCCGCCACAAGTCTGGTTGAGATAGCTGGAATGCCTATATAAAAACTTAAGCCGGACCAAAACCTTTTTTTTACAACTAAATACCATTAGTAGCACCTGAAAGGTTCTTGTCTAACGTTAAACAAGATGTTTGATAGAGTTTTGGGATTTTATTGTTTGTCATTATAATTTATAGTCAACTTGGTTACCTTTTTCACCTGGGGTGGAGCCAAACAAGATACATTCGTTTCCGACCATTGAATGTAATAGCTTATTGTCGATCAGCCATTGATTACATGATTTCAAGTCAAAGCTGAGTTCACGAGCCCCATCGGGGTTTTATCTGATGGAATGATGACACTGTCATCAGCATAAGTACCTAGGTATTTAAAAGTTAATTTGACTCTATTAAAAAGTAAAGTTGACTATCTTAACACTTAAGGGGACGCAAGGGGTTTTCACTCCTCGTTTGTGCCCCAGGGGGGGGGGGGGGTGGGGGGGGGGGGGGTTCCATGGGACCCACACTAAGGAAACCACTTCCCGAAGAATTTGTTTTTGCACAAAATTTCTACCACATGTGAAGGGTCATAAGACAACCCAAACTCAGCAATAAAAAAAATGAAATTTGTTCTTCGGGGCGGCAAATTAGTGGCAAACATTGTTTTTCAAAACATCGAAAATTTGAAAAAGACGGAAATTTCAAATGAGCCTGGCGCTACATCAAACTTTTCAAAACTTTATTTTATTTTGATATCTATTCTAGAAGACCACATTACACAGTATTTTAACACAAAAAAATGCAGTTAGGGGGGATCCCTGTATTTTTTACGGATGTTGCAAATACACGTCATTTTCCTACTAGAGTTTGTACAGTAACGGTTTAGCAACGTCCCACAACTAAATCGTTTGTTTTAAGCACATAAAGGGTTAATTATTTTTTAATGTTAGTAATAATGGTTTACTTCCCATGTATGAGATGACACATACAGCAGAAAATAGCTTTGGTTCTTGGTACTTCCGTTAGTGCCCAAGGGATGGGGTTCCCATAGACCCCACTAATTACTCAAACGCTTGGCCGTTTTCAATTTTTTGGTATGAAAAGAAGCGCATTTAAAAGTCAGATAATTCCACAAAAAATTCGGCGCAAACATCCCACGCGTACAGCGTCCAGCGCGAAAACAAATTTTGAACCCCCCACCCCCAAAAGCCCCCCCCCACCCCTTGGTCACTTAAATGTTTTAATTACAAATTTCACTTCCAAATATATTCGATTTCACCTCGAGTTATCACTATGTATTTTTTTAGAGAATTGAAAGTTATAATCTTTTAAAAGTCCAATTACTAAATAATACATATATTCAAGACTAAAAATTACCTGCCTTTGGTTTTAACATGTTAAGCTACAAAATGATTTTAACTAGTAATACAAACACTATTAAAAGCCTTTACCGCGCTTTAATGCATACCGATAACTTATTCATCAGCTATGACACCTTTTTAACTAAAGCCACTATGGAGTTCTTTCAAATGTAAACAAATCGCGTCCTCAATTAATTTTTTTCCATTAAATTCCATTTTTTGGGGAACTGTTGTCTTGGAAATTGTTGTAGTAAAGTCCCCCTAAGTGGTTTAAGCGTACAAAACCGTATTGTCAAAGAAAATTATACTGTTTATGCGTTCTAATAAAAGTCGGGATCCGATTTTACAAGGTCTACTCTCTTAAAATGAAAGAGTGAAATCACTCTGAATTTTCGAGTAATTTAAATTAACTCTAATCAGTGGCTTTTAAGCTCTAAAAGAGCGAGAAAAGGCAACCTGACACCTCAACTCGCGGTTAACCGAACTCCTCTGTTACGAGTGACTCACATGCCACCTTCTTCGGAGTGAACCACTCTGAACTTTATCGACCGGATTTTGCTCTAAAAGAGTGAGAAAATGCTCACATCTTTTTTCGGAGTGATAAAGCCATCAGACGCCGCATATCGCTGCTTATTTTCGAACAACATGGCGGACGAGTTAAGTGAGACCGTCATCAAACGGTGAACGAAGTTGAAATTAGTGAAGAAATCATAGATATCTTCACGGGTGAGTAATTGTATGTGTGTCCGGTCACAAGTTCATAGCATTTACAGACAAAGTGTGGAGAAGCATTAATGTGATTTAAACTGTTTATCACTCGTCCATGCGGTAGTCTGCGCCAGTCTAGGCTTACACATGTACGAACGCACATCATGCAAGGCACGGGCATTATGCCATGAGCCTACACGTCATGCCATGCCACAATCATGCATGTCTCACTGAATCATGCATGATGCGCCCCAACTATTCCTTCATTTCATGATTGCTATGAAATTATGAACCACACATACCTATACGCACCAAACGAACAAATTCATCAAAGAATCACAACTCTATAGAGTGACTAGTTCACTCTAAAAAGGAGTTATCAGTTCACTCTTCCTTAGAGTTATTTTGTTCCCTCTTTATTTTGAGTGGATCTCACTCTAAAAAATGCGTCACTTCAGCTGGCTCTTTTTTGGAAGTGAGATTTCACTCTTTAGAGTGGTTTTTCACTCTTTCGTTTTTAAGAGAGTAGAACAGTCATAAATGGCATCTTCAAGACCGATTTAAAATGCTTAAAGTCCACACGGCATGAACTTAAGGATTACATCTCAATAGAAAGCAGGTGACCTCAGGAAATGAACAGAAAACCTTTTCGATTTTATCTGTCTTTTTAAAGGCAGTGAAGGCTTAAAAACTGCCAAGATTTTATGATGTGCTGGTATTTTTAATACGCCCAGAATCAGCCCATTAACTTATTATACATGGTGAGTCAACCAACAACTTTACCCGATGTATTCGCCATTTTGTTATTTTTAGTTAACATATATCTAACTATTTGGTGTCAAAAAAAACTGAAAGCTTGAGTGCATTTATGCTTTAAATTTATCGCAAGATCAATTCGCATCGGTTTTGAGTAAGTACGAGCTACAATCTTTTGAATCACGTAGTCCTGTTTTGCGCTCTGTCAGCGGATTCATATTATAAATGAATGTCGTTTCAGCATAGGAAATCAGTGTCCAGACGAAAACGGAACTATTTATCGCCTGCAGAATAAATGGGCGCTTTTAACCCCACAAAATTCAGTCACAATTTTACCACCAATGCCCTCTTAACATTTCTTTCTTCCTCTCACTCATAAAAATCATTTGAAAATAAATAAACTTTGATACATGTATCAACTTTCTGGAAGAGTGTTGATGAAACATACCATAGAAGGAACATGTATCAGTTTTCTGGAGGAGTTGAATGAATCATACGTATGAAGGAACAGACACGGTGCACCTTTTGAAGTTAAAAGTATTGTCTATATTTGGCAGACTAAAATAGCCACATCTTGAAAAAATGTGTTTCTTATAAAACTTACCCTTTTTCACGGACTTTACACAGTTGAGATACCATTTATTTGACATTAACATAGATATATCCGCCCCTTATCATCCATTTGGGGAGTCATTGCTTAGTTAACCGCCGTGCATTTAATGGGATGATCCGTGGATGGGGTAAAAGCTGACTACTTGATTCAAAAGAATGTAGCGCGGCCTATACTTATCTGATTGGAATTAACTTGCAGCAATTAAAGACAATGAAATAAGCTTTTTCCGATGATTGATACCAATTTAGATATTATTATTCAAATGCAAAAATGGCGGACCCACAATCAGGCTCAAGTTTTTTTACTCACCCGTAAATGCATGATATGATGATGACGTCATTCGGTTTACACGGACCAGTAAACACAGTGCAAACATGTAAACACTGTACGCTCAGTCATTATGCACTAATGACCGGTGTAGAAGTAACATTGTCCGGCGTACTCATAGTCCGGGAACATGGTGAACAATAGGGCAATCGATTCAGTGACTCTTTACGCAAACATTGTTTCACGCTTTATTCCGTATCGTCTATGAGCCCGGACTATGAGTCCCACCGGGACGATATCTGCTTTCACACCGGCATTCGTTTGTGTTTTAACATGTTATTTGAAATGAGAAAAGACTGAAGAATGAGAAAAGTTGTTCGTAACTGACGCCGCCAATGTTCCCGGAACCACCGTAGGTGGCGTAGATCACGACTAGGGCTTTGGCGGAACTCTCTCAATACGTTTCGTAGTGAAATACCAGGGTAATGACCTAAAAAGCTCCAGGATATCATGATGTAGCCAACAGTTTAAATTGTGTGGCATGGAACGCCTTACATTGGTTTCAACAGGGTTGGAAACCCGAAAAAAATAATAGACCGGAAAGATATGAAATTTTTGGTGTAACCTAAACACTAATGCTATTCAAAGTTTTTCAGCACAATGCATTTATTTGAAGTACCCAAAATGAGACATTACTAAAAGTCCGAGAAAATCGGGTTTGCAGAAAATGTCTAATGTGCATAAATACAAAAGGGCCGCCATTTCAAAGGGTTTTGTCCATCACTCAAGTCCGAGGGTCGTAGAGATGGAATGTGAGGTGTCTCTACCCATGTTTTGGGGGTTTACGAACTCAATAAGAACGTTATTCGTAATATGAGATTTGTGGTTTAAGCCTAATTTGCATAATCCAAATGGCTGCCATTTTGGTGATTTGTTTGAAATGAGATGGTTGCAATCTTTCTGTTACCATAATTATGTTATCAAAGAACATGATCATATTAAGTTGCCATTTGTGAAGACACGAGACTGCACATGATGAAAAAACTATTTAAATAAATATTGTGGATTCAAAACTTTATCAATTTATAAGAATACAAAAGATAAAATCTTGGCATAATTTATTCTCCCTTCGCATCTGAATGATGTGTAGCGCCCCTCGTTTTCACCTCCGTACCCACCCCTAGTACCCTGCCTCGTATTACAACTTTGTTTAGCGCCCTCATTTAAAAGGGGCGGCCCCAAAGCCTTTATCTTGTGGCATTTTGTCTGTGTTTGGTATAGGTGCTGGTGATGTGTGTGCGCGTCTGTTTGGTAGAATATAAGCTGGGTGTGTGTTCGTCGTTTTAACAAGTACGTATGAAGATATGGCGGAAGGAATTGTTATGTTTTGAAGGGACAAATATGTTTATTGTTTATGGTGTTTTTATGAAAAGGACGTCATGTTCACCGTGGTTTGTTAGGAAATTGTTAATCGTTTTGTGATATTTCAGGTTTTTTTTAAAGGCAATATAGGGCATTTAATCGTTGTTGATATTAACAGGTTTTTTTAAGGATGAACTTTAATGTTGTAAATGTTTGTAAACCGTGTACCCGGTTTTCTGTTGGTGTTTGCGGGTGGACCGACTGTTACTGTTGTTGTAAATGCTGTAGTACGTTTCCATGGTTGTTTTGGTGGTGTGAGTGTTTTGTCTTCCGTTTCGCCGGAATAGTCCATGTTTGTAAATTGGGGGTGAATATTAGTAACGTGGAATTGTACGCAATTTGCGGAAATAAAGGGTTCGTGGGATTTTACACTGATGGCGAACTGTCCATTAAGATTTTAAAACAAGGCAAAGAAATTTAAAGTTAAAGCGGCATTGGCACATTTTCACAAAATATGAAATTTCTCACTTTGCTCTCAAATTGATAGTCTGACCATAGAAAGGACAGATATAATTTTTACACATCAAAAAAACATTTACCCAAAATAATGGGACAATCAATGATATG
>JAMKCH010028841.1:0-17211 GCA_023653785.1 Ophioderma brevispina | reverse complement strand
TACCAGTTGTTCTGCTCCCATCCAGGTAAAGTTACATGGGTCAAGCTGTGCAACCTTAATGCGAGACATTTCAATGTTTATCCCTGTGTTGCCATGGCAACCGATTCTTGAAAAATTCCATTTTTCTTGCTGGATTTGGCTGTGAAGGCGTTAAATCAAAAAGTACGGACAGAAATCAAAAAAATCCCTCCCATTAAGTTGCAGAGCCTTAGAAAATCTACATGTGTGCCAATTTGGTGGTTCATACACCATTTGGAAGTGCCAAATTTTTGGGGGAAATTCCAGTTGCCGAAAATTGCCAAAAAAAGATATAGGGCAATTAAGTTCAGAAAAACTAATTAAATTTTATTTATAAAATGTATTGCAGTTTTGATTTGAAAATGTCAAAATTTTATTTTCTCTTACATTTGTATGCTAAATGTAAATACAAAAATCAGGAAAATAATCAACATAATAGACAAAATTAATTATGTTGGCATTTTCTTAAATATCACTGTTGAAAAACAATAAGATAAAAGTAATATAGATGCTTGAAAAACAATAAGAAAACATAAGAAATAGCATTTACTTGCGTGGTACAATACACTTTGATCAACTGTAGTATCGGAACGGAATGTACGATTTTCACCAAATGTAAACAAGTAAAATGATGGCTGAAGTAGTGAGAATCAGAATAAAGAAACTCAGAACATTCTTGCTCCACAAAGATTGAGGGTAATGCCCACTTAAGAATCAGTTTCATGGGTTCCTGTCAGTTCGGGGTCAAAAAAAATTTCATCACTCGAAACCTTTTGACTTGAGATTTGTTACAAATGTGTGCAAGCTCCCGGGTTATATGTGGAAGAATATATCATAACACTTCCCTTGAAAGAACTAGCGTGGTGTCTTCATTTTTAACAACAAGTACACATCAAGTTATTACCAAATAAAGGGATATGACCCAGAGGTCATTTGTACATGCACAATGCACATGTATATCACATATCAATTGTCTAGGGATATCAGCAAAAGTGTCTTGTGCTGAAAACAATGAAGACCTCAAAAACACCAGTGGTTCTTTCAAGAATAGTTCTTTGATGATGTATATCTAAAAAATATCTGAAGAAGAGGGGTGATGTCGTATGTAAAATTGATTAGCAGGTGGGTGGTTGGTGTTTTCCGTAAATTAGGGTGCCAATAGACGTGGTGGCCCGTTTACTATGTGACATTTTGTTTATTTAATGTAACAATGAAATATGATTAAAAACGTATAAATTCCATTTTAAATTACAGCATTTGCTTCAATTTTCAGTTATATAATATGAAGAGGCTATTTGAACTCATTAACTTTTAATGTTATGTTTAAATTAAAGGTGTCATTTCCACGTGTAAATGGGACACCAAGGCCGGTGCACATGAAATAAAAAAGGCCTAAGCATTTTTCTGGTTCTAAGTGCATCAAAACCTTGAAATATATGGTATATTGTTCTTGATTTATTATAAAGCAAAAACATAAAGCGTTATAAAAATAATAAATCTTGACTGTTTTTGGTAATTAGTCCGATCATGTTATAATCAATTCCAGTCATTGATTTCCCATGTAAACAAACCCAAAATTTGGTGTTCCCGCTTTTCACGTTTACTATGGGAATCAATGGTTTTTATGAGAAAAAACTTGAATGTAGTTGAAATGCTAAATTCATTGCAATTGCTTGCATAACGTAATTCATGCTATATCATGAAACGGTTTTTAAAGAAGATCTAAACTTTTAAATTTGAATCCTGTGGTGCATTGTGGTTCCATGTGTAAAACGGGACACCAATAGTGTCCCGCTACCACTTGTGACTGAAAACATTGTTTTACTACGCACGCATGGACCATTTGATACTATTATCTTATTGTGCCCCATCAAATAACCAAAATGTACATATAAAAAACTAACACATCTCATATAGTAATGAACTTATCTTTAAAAAAATCAGAAATGGTTTGGTGTCCATTTACACGGGGAACCGAATGCAGTTTTAATGCAATATTTTAAGTTTTAACGTTCACTTTTGACTAATTTGATTGTTATTTAACGAGGATGGTATTATCAAATATTTATTCAAAAAAATTATTGAGATCCTTAAATTTTTGTCCTTTTTTCCTCTCAAAATGTCACAAGTTGGGCCCCTAATTTACGGAAACACCCGGGCCAATATACATGTTGTCAAAATGCAAATTTGGTGGTTTTTCATAGGCTGTACACTCACTTGTAATGGTAGAAGGTCTGACAGTGTGACCCAGATTAAAGAAAATGACCTTAAAAATATTTTTTCTTACGGAGTTTTGAGCCCCCAAACTTGTACCAGAGTGAAAAGATATGGCATTTGTGCACCCAAAAAATTTTAAAAGTAAAGGAGCTATCACATTTTGATGCCAGATTTGAATTCACACCAAAAAAATTCCCCAGATAGTGTTTTCAAAGTTGGGGGAGGTTCCATTACAAGTTTATGGACCTCTCAAAAAAAAAAAAATAAAGGTCTTTCGCCATCACACAGCCATTTTTTATGGTGGAACCCCCCCCCTAAATCTGAATGTTCCTGTGGGAAAACAAAAAGACGGTATGAAGCTCAAAATGCAGGAGTTCATTTCTCATCATATCTATTCATCACACCAAAAAAGAAAATTAAATCCATGGACATCTGCAGTGCACCAATCTCGAGTGTTGAATGGAATAGCCCACTGCCGAGTTACCAATAAGGACCCCGGGATGACCTTTGACCCAAAAATTAACTGACAGCATGCCTTTGTTGACATGAATGAATCGTCAGTCCGCAAACATTGCTTGAAATTCATGTCGTAAAGCCCTTGCTGTTGCTTAAAATTACCCATGGATGTTCTGCGACCAGATTCACTGTAGTGGCTGGAATTCTCAGACAGAATCTAATGCCAGCATGAAGGGTTAAATGACAATGGACAGCGAAAATACAATGCGATTGCGAGAATGTCAAAGTATGCACGCGAATTAGGCGTAGCTGGCGGCACTTAAATGGGGTGTACATGTACATGGAGGACTGTCTGAGCAAATAGATCACCAACTGTGGTTACATGGATCAAATAAATGTGGCCGCGCGTCGCAAGGTGGCGTGGCACGAACGCTGTCATAAGGATCATTCACCTCATTTGACACACTAAAATTCTGGAATAAGTTAAGTTCTGAAGGCTGAAATGTACTTATGTTTTCATGTTAGGGTGGAGATCATTATAATCCCCCCACCTAAATGCATGCAAATTTCAGGTTAAACAGTGGGACTATACTAGTTCAGTACAGTACTTTAACTCAACGCCCCTCTGGCCTTTTTTTTGCCAGTACTTGTCGAGCGTTGAAATTGGATCCACCCTTGTGTGACGTCCCTTTCATTCTATTGCAATTTGGATTTCATTGAAAAGGCTGCAATTTTTTTGAAGTAACATGCAATATGGTACCCTACATTTATTTTAAAGCAAACTGTAATGAGCAGTTTTTTAAAAATTAAATCACTTTGGCCGGTATTCACAAAGAATTTAGTTGGTTTAAGTTTTAGTCCAGGACTAAGTCCTTACTAGAAGGACCCTAAATATTCATTTTCTCTCCTTATTAGCTTTTTCTGCTAAAAAACAACTAGGACAGATAGACACTCAAAGCTAAGAACTTAACTATTCAAATTGTTTCTCTTTCAATTCTGTTTTTAAAAAGAGTTTAGGGGTGAGCGGACTTTCATAGGGTCGGTCAGTCGGGTGAATTTTTTTCTTTTATGGAGGTCAAATTGGCCTAAAAGAGCCCCAAAACTGAAAAAGAAGAAAAAAATGAAATTAAAAATTTTCTAAAAAAAATAGCCAATTTGATTTTTTGAAAACTAACAAATTCTGCAAAACTGAAAAATCATGTCGGTCGGGCCCTAAAACAGGATTTTTTTTCATCGCCTTATGTATACTACTGGGGCAGGGCTGCATTTCGAACGCGAAGCCGCGAATCGATTCGCGTAAAGATTCGCCCCGGGAATGTTCACACACACACTCGAATCAGAGTTGATTCGCTCAAGAAAATTCAGTCAAGGAAACAAAGAGTCAGAAAAAAATATGCTTTTTTGGCTACCGATTATCAGAAATAGAGAATGCACAACCACTGATTTTTTTCTTTTTTCTTCAAAAGACTCAGATATCGTTCGATTTATTGTCAAACAAACAAGATATTAAGGCTAAAGTCTACTTTACAATGACAGAAGGCCGTACATATCGTCGATCAACACGTACTGTTTTACAAAAATCAATTACAATTGACCTACTCCCATACAATTTAACCATGCAATCAAAGCCATGTTTAATTTGCCCTAGTGTCCCATAAAAAGGCGGGTTTTTCATTTTAAAACGGCAAAAAAAATTCTACAAACAGCAACATAAATTCTAAAACGTACTAACATTAATGCAAAATAAATCTTAAGTTAGAATAACCCTTTGTCTATTTTCCTTAGTTTGTACACAAAATAAACAATTTGTATCCGCAATTCAAGGAATATATTCTAGGATGTGGTAAATGCTTTGGCCTCATTGTTTTACCATTAAGTCGGGCAGGTCTGCAAATGTAAACGTGATATGCGGGAATAGACTAGTCCGACGGTTCTGTAGCGTATGGAAATTTCTTGAGGAATGCTAATTTTAGCAGTGAGACCTGTTCAATACTGATGGATTGCTAACGGTGCCTTCAACATTGTAATTTGTTTTTTTTGACAGGCAAAATGAAGAGAGATTTCGCACCTGTTGCGAATTTGGCAGGCTTGCAAGGCTGCAGAATTCGGAAATTTGGGCATTTTTTCAAAATTCTCCGATTCTTTGATTTTTTTTTTCACCTGATGCATTCCTAATTAAGTACAAAATATTAAGAAAATGAATCAGAATCCCAAGCCGTTATATTGATTTTTGTCTTCCAAGTCTCTTCTGCATTCTGCTTTTAAGAATCTAGCTGGATGCATTATGAGAATCTGAATCCTCTAGATCTGAAGAGATGGCATTTTGGTTAATTTATCACTAATTTATGTGAGTAAAGAACTCAAACGTGGACTCATACTTGTAGTTGAAAAATTTGTTGTCTCCTTCGGCATAGTTAACTTGTAGTGGTCGTCAATGCCTCCGTATTGTCACATTTTAAGACAGTTAGGCCTAATAAAAAATTCCAGCTCCAAATTATCTGGCTTTATTTTAAAACAAGTGTTTCGAATTTTACTTCTGCTTCTGTTATTAGATTTTTAACATAAAATACATGGGAATAACGATAATTTTGCCAAACCAGATAATGTAAGCATGGGAATAAATTATATCCTTATAATATACTTCATAATCTTACCGAATTAGGTCTGAATCAATTGATTCTATCGCAAAATTACCTGGCGATAATCAAACCTGATTCCCGCAAGTTACTTTTGTGAAGAGCAGAGTTACATGACCCTTCACCTAGAATAGGTAATTGTCAAGATGGATTCAATTGCAAAGGTGTTGAACAGAATCACCAAATGTCCAAGATTTAAAAGTTTGCTGCATGTCCAATAATGATTCATGATTTCATCAGATTTTTTTCCAAATGGGTTGTTTCATAGAATTTTATTCATACTACATTTCACTGATTCTGAGTATGTTAAAGCTAGGGAGAATAAACAAATAACTGAAAACAAATAAAATCCCCATAAAAAAAAACAAACACCTTGCAACAGTATTCCTTTGTGAGTGCAGAGCCTGAGGTGTACAATGTAAGTTGACCAGGAGGGCTAAATTTTGGCTCTGTACTATTAATAAGGTGCAGCAGTGCTCCAAGAAATGGCCCTGGGTACTTTAGGTTTGTATAGGTGTACAGTGACAAGAACTTCCATCCCACTGAGGATTTTTTAGTTTTTTTGTTCCTAATTTAAGTGGTAATTTTAGCACGTTAATTTTTCGTTTGCTTTTTTTTTTCCCTTGAATTGTTAGCATTTTTTACCTGTTTTTAATTTGGCTTTTATCAGCTGCCCCTCATAGACTACACCAAATAAATATTTTTGAGTGTTCTTAATTTCGCGCTGCTCAGAAGTGCACAGAAAATCGGCAAAAATTAATGTAGCGCAATATTTCTCACTTTTACAGTAATCATATATTGCTAGCCAGGGTGTTGGGTTACTAAATCGCAGACAATTTTTGCATGTATTTATTTTAAGTTGCTTTTGCATTTATCCTGAGAACTGCCAAGTTAAGACTGGCTTAATTGGTTTTGGTGTAAATTAGATCCAAAACTCTGCCAGTCATAAATATCATGTAAAGTGTTAAAATATCACCTTACTAAAATTGCAGTCTGCAGACTGGCTATGTACATTGTTATCATGGTAGAAATCTATTAATTACTTTGCCCTTGTGTTTGCCAGCAGTACATGTATATGACTGGTGAGTTGGGTTTTCAGACTGTGAATTTTGTAACCTAATCAGGCGGACCTTGAAGTGTGTTTGTGAACCTAAAGAAATAATAGTCCTCATTTTAAAACACGGTTCATTGCCTTGAACTTTCCACACGAGATCGCCATATGGTGCATTTTTTCTCTCAGTTTGTACTTGACATTTTAACAGCAACATTTATGGAATTAACCCTGAGTAAGACAGGGGGTCAATTCAGCTTGGGTTAATGATTTTGTGCCAGTTAGACCTTTTTGTTTGATGTCGTTAAAGTTCTGTATCTGGTATTACATTGATAACTAGTGTGTGTACCTAGTATGTGAATACTCTGCACCCACCCAAAATATTTTAAGCAAGGTCAACTATTTTTGTGAGCTTTTCATCATGAAATTGCTCTAGAGAAGCAAAGCTTTGAGAGAAGTTTAACGCCACATAAAATTTAATTTCAGTATTGTGGCAAATCAAAATGTATTGACAAGAGGATTTTTTGAGAAATCGAAAAAAAAAATCCTGTGTTATAAGATTAAGAAATATGAAGTTTTACTATTTGCATACGGATTTCCTTAATGCAAGCAGGAAATCTGATTTGTTGTGTTTTTGTTGTCAGTTTGGCAATGCATGGCTTTCATTTCAGAAATGTGTATAATAGTCCTGTATGTTTACGAGTTTTATTTGATACTCAATATGGGCTAGAATAAACATAATCGGATTGGTTTGTCAGAGTGCAGCTAGGATTGGCGCTTACCCATTTCTTGTAGGAAAAATACAAATTTCTAAGGATTCTGTCTTCAAATATCCCATTTTTGCACCCCTGAAATGTTTGTTTTTTGACGGGTTTTGATACGGGTTTAGGAAATTGGCCTTAGGAGCTGAATCGCGTGTATTTTTACCTAACCCTTCCCACTGTTTGTTTTAGAGTGACATTTTAAAAATGTGTTAAAATTCCTCACAAAAACAAACCAATCGAAGACATTTTAAAATGTTTTTTGTTTTCGTATTGAAAATAATGTGCATGGCCAAAACAAAAAACTGCTTGAAGTTGAATGCTACTGATGTTGTGAATTAATGCTTTTTATGATGTTTGTTTGTATTGGGTGCTTTAATTAGAATGTTTTTTCAAAATTTTGATGCAGAATTAATTCACTGCAATCAAGAAATGTTTAAAGTTGGTTGAGAACAATGTTTTATTTCCTAAATACTCAAGAGACCAACAGGAAAATAAAACATGGATGCCTCCGAGTGTCTCTCAAACCATAAATTTGTATTAAGTTTTGAAGCTTACCCATAGGGCCACATGTATCACCAATGGGAATATTTTCATTGATTCTTGGTGGAAACTTGCGAGTGACTGAGGCCCTTCTCAAAAAGTTAAGTTCCTTCTTTCTGTCTGCTTGTGTTTGAATCACATGCAAAACTTGTTATTTTGTGGCGCCTGTTCAGCTGTTGTGTGGCCAAAAGAAGAAAGAAATAATAGAATAATAACATAGATTTAATAGCGCCTTATGCTATAGGCCTCTTAGCGCTTACACAAATTTGGCTTTCACAATGGCCGCTGATCACTGTGGGCCAACCATCCATAAACCATCTTAGTCATCACATTTTCAAGGGATGAAGAAAAATGAAGTGTGGAAATGGGAACTCCCTCCAAAAGATGTGAGACCTTGCTTTATTTGGTGCTTTGTGAAACCTTGTGGGGTGAATCAGATTTGAGGTAGAGGAGATTTCCTTAAAGCTACACTGGCACATTTTCACAGAATATGAATCTTCAATTTGCTCGCAAATGGTAGCCTAGGCATTGGAAAGAAATAGAGAGAGAAATTTACCATGAAAAACATACCCCACAAAAAAATAGGTACATTTAATTAAGAGGCTGAAGACTCCAGGTAATTTGTAGGCTAACTTTTAAGTTTGCCTTTAACGTTAAATTAACAAATGTATATTACATGAATATCATACTCATGCTCTTGATATTAAAAACCCAAGGTTACAAACCGGCCAAAGGGTGCTACCGTGTGAATCAACAAATAGAACACATAATATGTGTTTCTTGTGTTTTAAACATATTTCTAGGGTTGCACGACTAAGTCGACTATAGTCGCGAGTCGCGACTATTGGCCATCTCACTACGACTTTTGTTTTGCAATAGTCGACTATTTGGTAATATTCCGTGGATGCTATGCTACACTATCGAAGTCATTAAGCATGCACAATGAGGGAGAAAAAGTTCGTTTTTAAGCACTAAAGACCGACGCTTTGGATGTACTGCCTATCATTTATTAAATGCACAATGGAGTATGAGAAATCCATGATTAGTAAAGATTTTAGCTGGTCCAATTCCCCGCATGATTTGCTTCAACCCTGGGTTCACCCCTGCACTGTCCTGAGCTGATTGCGAATGTGCGGCTAGCTGGGAAATTCCCAGACAGTAAAGAACAGTTTTGAACTATACGGCTCTTTTATGACCTTTCAGCTCATGACCTCACATCATTTATCACCTACCTGTAAAATTTCTTATCCTAAATTGTTGCAAACAGTTAAGATTCTAACTAATTTATTGTTTATTTTTAAGCTTACTAAAAAGCTATTAGTTTCGAATTTCGCCGCCATGCCTAGTGGGCATGCAGCTAAATGCAGGCGGCCCTATTGCGAGGCCTATTTCTTATTCAGGCTAAAATTATTATTTTAGTATTAAAACACACGATCATTTGTTTTTTTGGGTTGTCAATCAAGTTTGTTATTCTTAAATATTTTTTATAAAATAATCTGGACTTAATTACCGGTGTTTATTTCTTGTTTACTTGCCAAATCAGACCCCCCCCCTCCGATTAACATGAATGAAACTGTTGGTTTACTTCCAGTTTGGAGTTGAATCCATTTTATTAATGGGGGTGAGGTAAGCGCTTTATTGTCAATACTCAATCGGATAAGAACATAAAGGCAACAACAACTGCGAGAGCGCCGTCTCTGTCTGAGTGATGACACTCTTGCTTATTTTGGGTCCTTTTAAATATAGTTTTAGAGAGGTCAAGTAGGGAATTATCGCGGGATCATGGATTTAATAGGCAACATTTTTCCATATTTTCATCCACTTATCGATTGATTAAATTTATTTACACTTATGTAAAATGGATATGGGTTGTCTACCAGGACCCTTGGTGCGTAATTCGCAGAGTCTGGCGCATTTTCAGCCCAGATTTGTCGCGAAAAATTCTGATTTGTGCCGGAAAAACTTCGAATTTGCGAAAATCGGCGCTTAAATTAAGATGTGTTTTAATGTGTTGTCACTCGTCAAGTGTGTAAATGTCCCCAACAAATGTCCTTTAAAATCCTACCGTGAAGACTGTACAAACAGTGCATGGTTTCATTTATTCTGCATACAAATGAAGTCGCTCAAACCTTCGCGAAAATTTAGACATTTTTGATAGTCGCCAATAGTCTGGTCCTCGACTTTTTGGGGGCGACTAGTCGACTACTAAAAAAGCCCATGGTCGGGGGTTGCAACACCCCTATTATTTCCATTGTCTGCTTAAAATGTTTCTGGTCATTTAAATAAATCCTTTGGTGTACCCATATTACGGGTTGGGAACGAATAGGTACACAAAGGGAAATCTTAATTATTCAGGTGAGGGCTAAAACTGTACAAACCATGCAAAATTCAATTTTCAAAAACTTTAGGTTCACTATTTTTTCAAATGTTGCCAATGTCTCGAAGTATTTCTCAGGGAGCAATAACTTATTTCATCAATCTTGCATATAATGGGCCTTTAACCTTACTTGCTCAGTGATCGAGATCTTGTCAAAACATGTGGCAGGTATTATAAATGCAATGTCAATCTGATTTGAGAACTCCCCAACCTTAGGACTCGACACATGTGCCTTATCTGATGTGTAAAGAGTTGAAAATCTGCTGCAAAAAGAGTGATTTTCAATTTTTGAAATAACCACACAATGGCTTTGAAATATGAATACTGTGGTACAAACATTTGCTTAAAAATGACAGTAAAACCAAATGCAAGAGTGGAAATTAATCAAAATGTTAGATAAGCTTTTCTCTGCTATCATTTACAAACAGACCGGTACTGTTTGGAATTGGTGAAATGCACCTTTAAGGTCATTTAAAGAAACAAATGTTAGAAAACAGAAAATACTTGAGGAACTGTAATTTAAAATGCTAACATAGTCTACCCCCGAAATGTATAAGTCTATAAAAGTATTTGAGTCCAAAGGATAGCAATCATTCTATTCTCCTTGTTGTAATGAGGCCACCTGCCTAGAGTGTAGATTCTTGGGGAAGGTTTAAAGAAGCCGACGGACATAACATCATTTTTCTATTATTTTTAAAACGCAATTTTTGTACAGCATCATCATAGATGT
Source organism: Ophioderma brevispina (assembly GCA_023653785.1). NCBI lineage: Eukaryota > Metazoa > Echinodermata > Ophiuroidea > Amphilepidida > Ophiodermatidae > Ophioderma > Ophioderma brevispina. The sequence goes on along the minus strand of JAMKCH010028841.1, from coordinate 6,422 downwards.
GAGAAATTCATCTGAAGCAGAAGAGCAAAATATATTAAGCATCTCCATTTTAAAATCTAACCATTAAAGATGTTTTACAGATGCTCAATTTTTGTCTTTAAACTAGTGGTTTAATGCAAGTTGAAACTTGCATGGTATATTCATGATTTCGATGCATAATAGCCAAGGCTGTCACAGTAGGGCATGATCTATAGAGTGTTTAATGAGCCTGCTGTGGTCACTCACTGCCAAGGTCCTACAAAATTATTATTTTTAACTACTTTGCTTATTTTCCATCCATGTGCCCATTTTTAGCATAATTTTGATAGTGTATGTTTACAAAGGTTTGCAAAAAGCCTGCACAACTGACAAAATTTTTCTTGCATTTCATGTCGTTATTTAATATAGCAAAAAAAAAAGGATTTATTTTAAGCATTGACCAAAAGGTCCTACCAAACGTGTATTTTTTCCCATCCTATTTCCCAGCTATAGTATAATCAATGTACTTAAAATATGTACTGGGTTCGAAAGACACAAAAATACACTTGTAGATGTTATGCAGGTTTATGCTGTACAGTGGTTTTGCAGGGAAAATGTGGAGTAACGAGTGATGATTTTGCCCTGAATTGTTGTCCAACAGGATGTCTGCTTTTTGCTTATTGAAATTTTAACTGTTTTTAAAAAAAATGAAATTAGGTCTTGCTTCCAAAATGCAGTTGGCTCTGTTTTTTGGTAATTGATTCTGCTATCTTGTGTCATTCACAGCACTCTCATTAGGCACAACAAAACAACTTTCTTTACAACATCATTAGATCATGTTGAAAAGCAATAGCCCTTGCTTAAATAATAGATTAAACCCCTTGCCTTGGGGTCACTTGTACAGCACTATACCAAAGCACTAAAGCTTGGCTCTGGGGCCAAATTCTCAATACCAGTTCATTTCTCCTTTTGGCTCATAATAAATTTCGTAGACCTGACTTTGTATTGTACAATTTTGTGTTGCAATAATCAAAGTCCATATTAGCGAAATGTCAGTGGTTTAGTCCTGACATATAGTTTTTTAGGCTACTTTGACGGTGCTAATATGCACAATGCAAACCACACTTCAAAAAACATTTCGCCATCAATAACATTGTTCCATTAACCGTTTTGCTAGTTTTGATATTCCCTATTTCTCACTCACTTCACATGGATATCCCAAACCTGGTGTCACAGTCATTGCTCTTATCCGGATTTTCCCCCTGATTGTATATGCACAACCCTGTGCATTAATTGTTAGAATAGATCGTGCCTCACTTTGTTGGTGGTTCTGAGGATTCTTTGGCGTGTGCATCGCATTTTTTTTTATGTGTTCTATGTTAAAATTGGCCTCCACAGTCTCTAGCCAAAACCTTACTGTTATTTACATCCTATGCCTATCAATGGTCCTTGTACTAATATTTTAACTGAATTGGTTATTTCAGTTGGTTCTTGGGAGCATCAAGCGAGTAGATGCAGAGAAGAAGTTATGTACACAGAAATGAACACGGGCAGCTTTTCATCAGGGAAAGCGAAAGCAGAAGAGGAGAATATTCATTATCAGGTCAGGATGGACAAAGGCTAGCATAATAGACCTTATCAAAACGCAAAGTTTACCGAACTTGATGATCCCGATCAGCGGCTGTAATGGGTCATCGCACGCATTGTTGGGCGCAGCACTTACAGCATATTTCGCCTTTGCGTAATGCGTGTCAATGGCAAGTGCATTTGAGAAGTACGCGAGCGATAAAGATGCTGCGTACATTGTGTTTGCTCATAAATGTTCACAATTGTTATTTGAAAAGTTTTTATTAGCATAGGGGGGGGAAAGGGGAGAAAAGTTCCTTTAAGATTGTCTCAGCCATTGTCATGGCACGGATGAGAAGCACGCGAGCGTATAAAGAATGCTTGCGTAATTGTAGTTTTGCTCTAAATGTTCAATGGTTATTTGAAAGTTTTATTAGCATAGGGAAAGGGGATGAAAGTTCCTTTAAGATTGGTCTCAGCCATTGATTTTGTCCTGCAATGGGGAAAGGGCAATTCTAATCCTAGACTTTGAGGTGCTTACAAGCTTTGGATCAAACACAGAATTACCACAGAGTCTGAGAAAAGTTTTGGAGAGAAAAAGTTAGAATATCACAGTGAAAAAAGGGTGCAAGAGGATGAAAAAAAGTTGGGAAGGCATCATTTGGTTCAAAAGACAATGTTTTCAGGCTGTTTCTGGTGCTTCCAAAACAAGGTTGCAGGGCAATTATGGTGCAGGATCAATTTGCTCTTTAGTCATTGAAAACAAAAGGGGGATTTGTATAAGAGTTCTGTGGCAAATCTTGCAAAAGGAACGATCAACATAGGATTTACACATGTACTTATTACTGTAGCAGATTTCATTTACATCAAAGGGAGTTTAGAATGTTAGATATTTTAAATGTCACTGAAAAAGGGCAATTAATTCATCTTTCAACTCCCAGGGCAAGTATTACAGTCAAGTGACTTCCAGGTACCTGATCCAGGTTCTTTTATTATTGAAGTTGATTGAAATAAAAATAGAGCCCACTTCAAGATAGAGGAAATATAATACTCCTATTAGAATGAGAAATGTGGGAGATTTGTACGGTTATTAGGCCTGTAATAGTCTTCCGCAATATTTTTGCACTTTTATTTCAAAATGCGCCCAAATAAGAATGGCTTTTCTTGATATGGTAAATTTCCCAGAAAATGTATGCTTATATTTACGAGTTTTGTGTCTGTGTTCGGATTGTAGGTATATCTTAGTAGGGTTATTACGAGGAATCTATTTAGAAGTTTGGGGCAGAAGGTTTGAAGATGTTTTTTCTATGTTGAAAGGTGCTGAATCAGAATCATCCAGTTGAATAAGTAAAAATATTAAATGAATCGAGCATTCAATTGCCTAATCTCGGGGAGCTATTACCATCATATATTTTGGAAGGGGGTGTTTAAAAGATCTTATTTTCACTTTCTTTGTGTATGAGAAAACATTGATTCATAGTATCACCAGCATGCAAAAAAGTGGGGTCAAGAAGGTTACCAGCTTTAGATGTGTGCAATTTGCAATAGGGGCAGCAAACAGACATGTGAGTAAAAGTGTCCAGAGTCTCCCCCATAGAGGAAACCAACAATACTGACATGTGCTCTCTCGGGCCACTGGTTCGGGTGACGTAAGCCAGAGTTGCAGGATCACGATCACACTAACAGAAGTAAAATATTAAACATTACTGTGGAAATTGTGAATTATTTAGCTTGGGCTGGAAAAGTAGAGGGCTAACATTGAAATGTCCCTCTTTGCAGTCATGTTCTCACTCGGTTATTTATTTCTTACATACGGACGGGGACACACTCAAACACTACAGAAATTCGTCAAATGGACGAGGGCGGTTTCGTCATGGCAATAGGTGTACATTTAGAACGTTGACGGAATTAGTACAGCACTACCAGAGGGATGGCAGATGGCCTGTGTGTGAACCTTAGACGACCATGTGTCTTGTAGTGCACATATGATGTAATTAACTAAGCCTATTCAGAATACGACAAAGATGGATCTTGACTTATTGATATTTGTTTTTTAGCGTCTCAAATCGACAGCTGCAAATGATAAGTCATTTTAAAGGTGTTGACCCCATCGCTGGGATTTTTTAATGATGTTTTGTCCTTCAAATAAAAGCATATCAACAAAACCATCTGAGTACCAATTTTGATTTCAAATCAGTCCGAGCATTTGGATAGTAGTAGAAATAATGTGTTTTTACTAAATTGGGTCATAGGACAGTGTGTGTGTCATTTTATTGGGCAAACCAATTGTGGAATATGTTTTGGTTATAAACCTCAAAAGGAACTTTTGGCCTTAAATTTCACTTTGTAATGAGAAAATAGGGACCCAACCTTTTATATTAAATCTCAATTTTGACGGCTCATAAGGACAGGGTTTTCAATTTCAATCGGGTCACCGCATTTATTGAAGGTAAAGCTGTTCATCAGGTCTATATTTACAACCATTAGATTTACGGTTTATGCGGGTGCAGAATCATAAGAGACTATGCCTAACGTTCCACACCATCAATGCATCCCCGATACCTTCTTGAAGATGCGGAAAGTGAGGCAATAATGTTTCTTAATGCATCTGCCCTCCCCATAACCCCTGAAATTTAACAGGTTGTGTTACTGATTGGTTTCCACAAAATGATTAACTTCTTCACTTGTACACTGTAATAGGGCCTCTTCCCCCCAAATACAAAAGTCAATCCTTTGAAGAGTTCTTGTTGGGCTTGTCAGCAAGAAGTTCTTGAGTTTAAACGCTTCGTAGAACTTGCTGTAGTTTTGAGTGGAATCTCTGATACCTAAAGGGGCCTTTCATGACCCACAACCCGTGCCCCCCCCCCCAGCGCCGACTTAACCTCAACACAGTTACTTTTGTATCAATCTGAACTGTTAGCCATAGTAGATGCCTAATCAAATTTTGACGTGCATTTGATTGTGTATAAGAAATTTTGCAATTTTGTATTTTCTACGTGGACAAATGACATCACGTTGCTTACCAAATACTAAACGCCTGTGATGGTAACCAACCACAAATATCGGAATTATGAAGTTTGGGGAATAGGCTTTTCTCAAGGGATATCTAGTGGAACCTTAAATAATTAACACTAACATGTGCTAAATCAGAAGTGCACTTTAATATGCTTGTAACAGACTATCAAAGGAGGTCATTGTGGTAAATATCATTTGAAATCTAAATTATTTTAAGCTAAAAATAATTGGCCACACCAACTATTTTGTTTAATACTGGTTTCGATAAATACACAGGTTGAGAAACCACAGACGCGAGGCCTGTCTTACAACACAGCTGAACCCAGTGGGAAATCCCGCGAAGTTCGCTAACACGCTCCACGCTCGTCAAAAACTCGGTTCCTTCCGGCCATTCGGTGGAGGTCTGGGAGGTGACTAGTGGAACAACACAAACCTGTAACTATCAAACATTAAAAAACTAAGTTAGTATGTCTTTCCTGTTCTTGCTCTAGAATTTCTGTAAAAATATCACAATTTTTTTGGTTTTATGCGAACTTAACACCATTATAGTGCAAAACCCAATTGAATTCCTTTTCATACGTTGTACTTTAATTTAAAATTATTAACGAGTGAAGATGAGGGGAACACGCCTCTACCTATACCGTGACTGTGGTTAGGAATGGCCTTACCTACTCAAACCAAAAAAGTTATGAAAGTGTTCCCCTCTTAATAATTGAGTTTGTGTGCCACCTGTTGTGCAAATAGATTGGAACAATGTCAAAAACAAAGTAGGAGTATTGAAGTCGAAATTTGTAGTGTTTACTAATGAGAAATTGTTCTATTGTACCTATATACATGCTGCATAAATAAATTCATTTTTTCATTCCATACAGCCAGTGTGATTGGATAGTTGGGAATGCACAAAATGTTGTCTTTATCATTTTCAAAAGATATGAAATTAAGAATGTACTTAAGAAATTAAGAATTATTATATGTGTACTATTTTAAGGTGACAATGAAACTGCAAAATGCATATTGTTGAAATGATTTGTCGGCTTATGTTCTTATTCGTAGACGCAGGAAACTTCAAGTATTTGAAGTTGAAAACCCCCTCACCCTCAATGTGAAATGATAAAATAATGATTGTTTGATTACTGTACACTGTGGACATTATTCAAACATTTTCTGGCTATTTTTATTTTTGTCTGAATCTAATTAGCCGTTGAGAGAGCACTACGGGTTTCCTATGTCTCCGCCGGCCGCGACAAAGTCCCTTGAACGCATACAAATGAGCGACAAGGCTAGGTTAGTTCTACGAGTGCAATGCCTTGCTGTGGGGGACAAGATCCAAATACACGCACTACGGCAGATCAAATGTAAACACTCCTCAGTTCAAAGGCCTGGCCCCTCTTTGTGTTATGCTACAGTGCGTTTGTGGTAAAATCAGCCATGGCCTTGGTTAATGTGCATTATGAATCCCATGAAAACAGGTCGACTGAAAAATACTGTAAGTGTAATAAAACAGGTTTTCTTTAGTTAAAGAGCCATGATCCGATCGCTATATAGCCTCGTCTCCAGAACCCCCGATTTTACAGGTAGTGGCCACAATTTTGGTATCTGAAGAAAGCTGCTATTTTTCTCATTTACTCTATGAAATCTTAACGTTAAAGGATGTTTGGTTTGGAAGTTATGAGCGACAATGTGACCCACTTTGATCGACCAATATTAATAGTACACAGCACTAATGGGGCTTGCAAAATCATGGTTTCAGCTCTCACATCAAAACAGGTTAAAAATATCGGCGCAAAACTGTACAGATGGGGTTCTGGGGTAAAGGCCATTCCGGGGGCCATTCTATCAAGATGCAGGGGTGTCTATTCTTCTGTTACTCTTCCCTGAGGTGG
>JAMKCH010028840.1:0-17545 GCA_023653785.1 Ophioderma brevispina | reverse complement strand
CAAGCGTCACAAAGGTCAACAGGAGATCAAGTTGTAAACAAGGTGATGGGTTCTAAGCAATCTTAATATGCGCATGTAATCAAAAAACATCTACTTTTAAATCAGTTATGAGATTCTTTTATACAGGTTTCTGAATAAAGTTGCAACTTAAAACTAGAAAAACATCTACTCCTTTAAATGCTTTTTAATGTTGTTCTTATTCTTGGTAAAATTATGCCGGGACCCGAAACCAGTTTTTTTTTAAATAATTGTTTCAATGCATAACCCATACCCAGTATGAAACTTGAGCTGTCACTTACATTTTCAAGCTTAAGAAAACTTGATTGGGGCTAGTTTATGCTGGTTATCAAGACAATACATGATTCAATAAGTTCCATGAGATGCAAAATTTCATGCAAAGCACAATTTTCAAAAATTGTTTATTCACTCTGTAGGTATGCATATTTACTGAGTGCAGTTTCCATGAATTCTTTCATACAAACCCTACTCATTTATTCAAAGCTGGGTTTCTGGAGTCAGGTTGAAGTGAATCATTCTGGAATCAATTAAAAGGGTTTCCACCAAAATGAAATGTTCGTCAATGAGGACTGAGTGTTATTTACTCATAAAACCTTTCAATGGATATATAACTTCAATCAAGGTTAATTCTGTCAAGTTTATTTACAGTAAGTTGCCCAAAACCAAAAATTGCATTTTTTTTTACTTTTTTTAATATTTTGGAAGGATTTCCCCCAGAAATGCCTCAAATCACACAAAATGTAAATCAACTCAGTTGCAAAAATATTTAATGTAGAATTATTAGTTTATAAAACAAAAATTGATGTGGCATCACTTAGACTTTTTAAGCTTTTTGTCTTAAAAAATATTAAAGTGTTCCCAGTATTCAAATAAAAAAATGTACTTCACTGGAAACAAAACTTCAAACCCCCATTGTTAATTCATTTATTTATATTGAGTTTTTCTTTCGGACCTGTAAATTACCTGATACATTTTCCATTCATTACTTCTAATGACAAAGTGGAATATATACCAGACATAGCTTCTTCCAGGTCATGTAAAATGGATGTTTTCTCTTCTGTTGGGAAACTTATTGAAGAAGCTTTGCAGTGCCACATAGTTGTCCTTTGCAAGTCTAGTTTAATTTGCAAATAAAAAGAGATAAAAGTTGATTTCAATGAAAATATTTGAAGGCCATATTTGGACCAAATTTACTCTCATAACCAATACTATTCAGGTTCCATCATTACAAGTTCATCCTCACCTTTCACCCCCAATAAACAGAATTGAAATAATATTCCACAATTTCAGTTTTTTTTATGTATGTGCTTGAACTGCATCTTTGACTAACTCTATTAAAGGTTCATGGCCTGATCGCTAATAGCCTCGTCCCCAGAAGTCCCAGATTTTACCGGAAGTGGTCAACATTTTGGTGCATATATGTTTTGTTTTATGCCCTGCCATCAATGTATTGTTTTGACATGAGAAAGTGTGCACCTATGGGTATTCTTCATCCCATTCACTCCTCCCATTTGCTTTTCCAGGATTACTTGCTTATATTTGCATTCTTATATTTGCTTGTCATTTTTATCTGCATGTGCAATGTATTGTGCATCATGTTTTGCAAGTAATTCAAATTATTATTATTACTATTAATTGTGCACTGATTTTGTCACTTCATGGTGAATAGGTGACATCTACTCAGTTCAAAATAGAGTAATTTTTAAAATAGTTATTATCCGACCAAGCTAGCCCTATAAGGATACTTGCTATTGTTGAAAACCCTGATCTGTAGCATATTTAATTACAAAAGTCATTTTTTAATTTGAATGTAAAACATCATCATGCAATAAATGAATAGAAAGGAAATGCCAACTCGTGATTATGGAATTTCTTCTCGCTCCCACCCATGCATAGAATGTGCAGGTGTATGCAGTGGGTGACCGGTGCCTCACGGTTAGGATAGTCATGTAAAACTGTTGGTCCTGTGTGTCAGAGGAGTCAATTCTGAGCATGTAAAAAGTTGCAGACCTCATCCATAAGAGTAGGGGATCATCCCGGGTCTGTTACCTGCACTCATCACTCAAGGTAGCAGAGTCCCTTCCAACCGGCACTGGGCCAGCTTGGAAGGGTAGGCCTTCATCCAACATGGTAACATGTTGAGGCTTCGTCCTACAGTGGACTGACGATGATGATGACGACGATAATACCATCCTGTTATATATTGAGTCTGACCAAAGATTCCAGGTGATATTTCAGTTGCACTGTCCAAACTACAACAATGCAAGAAATACAAGAGATGCTGCTTTCAGCAATGTCACTCCTCTCCTCTGGAATGCCTTGCCTCCCTAAATCAGACAATCTCAGACTGTTGATATAATCATGCACAGTCTCAAGACCCATATGTTTCATTTTATTCACTGATTGTTGTGCTGCATTTTCCTATGCTTGTATGCCCTTTTTGCTGCTCTCTAAGTTTGTTCAGTACTGTGGTCTCTTTGTAACAGCACTTTAAGCTATAGGGTCACACTTCATAAATTGGTCATAAAAACTATTACATATGGTAGAAAATAACAAGCATTGCACCATTTTCTGATCTAGAGGATAACCTTTAATGTATGCTTGGCAGACCATTATTAGTATACATTCTGGAAAGCTTACATTATATGCCAACTCAGTGAAGTATAACATTATAATTCAGGGTGGGTAAGAAATATACAGGGTGGAACCAAAAAAAGTTAACATTTTTCTTGTCATAATAAACTCTCTGTTCTCCCTTCCTATTCTGGAAGATTTGTAAAATCAAAGCACAAATGGATTTAGAAAGCCATTGCACAGGCCCTTCAAATAAATTGGGAAGAAAGAGTTCAGAATACTTTGCAATTAGATTATTATTTACAATTAAAGATAATTGCATAAAACATTCACTTCTTTATTTTTTATACATTGTCAAACTATAACACTGAAAATAGTTACATAATTTCTCCCCCTTTGACGGAACCGAATGGTGTAACCCCAGGCAGTGGCAAACGCTTTACCAAAGACTAGAAACACTGAATATAAGCCATCTTGTGCATGCAATGTAAAACATGGGCAATCAACAGCTTATATTGCTGTCAAATTAAGACACTTGTCACCCCTCACCTGAGGGTGGTTATCAATCGTTTTATTAACACAATTGATCGGATTCCACCATGCTCGATGGTAGAGATCTATCAGAGGGGCGACTGGACATATGCCAGTGCCTGACAATGTGAATAATGAGCACAAATGGTGACCAAATTTGCCCATTTTCTGAGGGAAAATGGCGGAAAAAATCACACTTCCAGATTGATTGTTGTTTACACCAATACAAAGATGCAATGTGCTAATTCTCCTCGCTTTAAAACTGGTGATTTTAAAAAAGCTGCTCCAATCAAATGGCTGCAAAGGAGATGAAATTTTCTATTTCAATGCAAAACAAGGGTGATAGTAATAATACACAAAATCACTGGATGTCTTTAGCCTCATCAAAGGCTCCTCTATGTTTTATGGGGTGTTTCCATAAAGTGACACGTACCCTTTCTGAAATACTTTTCTGACACCCCCTATGAATTCGTAACCTTAAAATTTAAAACGGAATAAACCACACGGTTATGTGGTTTATTCGCGTAGATTTCCGACTTCATAGGGTGTCAGAAAGTATGTCAGAAAGGTGTCACCTTATGGAAACACCCGTTTTATGGTTTGATATTTTGTGCATAAAAATATATCTGTACTCTTCCAAGGTTGAGAGCAAATTGAAAAAAATTCATATTTTGTTGAAAATGTGCCTACAGTGCTGCTTTCAGGGGCGGATTTAGAGGGGGGTGCCCCCTCTATTTTTTTCAGAGCACAGGGTGCCGAGCGCTGCATATAGGGCGTCAGGTGCCCTGTAGATCTAGAAAAATGCCTTTTTGCTGCACAGGGTGCCCTGTAGATCTCTATAGGTTTGTTCATACTTCATCGGTAGACGTCGGCCGACGCTAGTCTTTCGAACATGCTTTGCGCGCCGGATGCATTAACGTATGTGTTACGTAAAAAGCATGTACGAAAGGCAAGCGTCTGCGGACGTCTGCCGATGAAGTATGAATACACCCTAAAAAATGACGGTACAGAAAGGGCGTCTTTGCGCCGTGCATGTCGAACTTACTTGTGGACAATGTTCCTACCCACCACCCCCTTCGAGCAGGCCTCTCTCTGGAAAATTTGTTGGCGCCCTCTATTAAGAATTCCTGGAGCCGCCTGGCTTTTAAATGGTACTACTCAGAGGTTTATAGCTACTAATGTGCTCATCTCAATTTCACCTCAGATGTTTTAATACATGCAGTAGCTCCACATGTTTATCCCCCCCCCCCCCCCAGTTGTGTAGGTTTTTATCTCTGCATAGGAATATACAACCCCTGCAGGTGATTCCAAGAAGAGCACATTTGCTACCAATTCCAAGCAGCTATAGGTATTCTCATACAATGTGGCCCCATCATCCACACCTGAAAAAAAAAATCAGGATGCACATAAGATAATTCAGCCTTATTAAAGTACTTTGCAATTTTGTTGTTGTTTAACTTGGCTTTTAAACAGGAAAAACCAAATTGTCAAAATTAAACAAGGCGGTTCTCGAGCCACAAGTCTTGCCGCTTTTGCGCATAGCTATACGACAAAAAGCAGCACACCAAAAAAAGGTGCAACTTATATGAGTACAAGGGTATCCCAAAACAAGTTGTACAACTTTCTCAACTAGTTGAAGCCCTTCTGAATGATCTTGCTGAGCCCAAGCTACAACCACCCACCCACCCACCATCGTTTCATGAGCATATACAAAATCAAAGAAAAAATGCATTGGTCCTAGGGGACTGTTGTGACGCCTGCCATTGGTTTGTGAATGATGGGCATCATGTGACCTTTGAACCTTGATAGGTGAATTTTGATCTCATTTTTAAACAAATGGAGGGGGGGGTGCATGAATCCCTCCATAAACCAAGTTTGGTTCCAATTAAACTAAACTTTTCAATGGAGGCACTTTTACATTTTCAGTGTATCTTACAAACTTGACCTTCAATGACTTTCACCTTGGTATGTGAACTCTTTGAAGTCAGGAAGGGGCATCACGGTCATTATCTTTTGCCTCCAAAAATCTCACACAGCAGTATTTTGCCGAGTGTGAGGTGTTTCCGGCCACCCTCGTTAGCGGGGACAAAACCGTGATTTTTAAAAACTTTGGTTTCTAACTAACTATTATCATCTTAGGATTCTCCATTAATTGGCTGTCTTTAAGAATGCAACATTATTCCAACACAAGGAATTCATTTATGCATCAATCTATTATTTTTCTCACAGAATATCGATTGCATGGTGCTGCTATAGCCAGGACTCTATCTACACAAATGTACAAGTCAATGGGGGAACTTATAATCAACACAGTGACTAGTAGTCCAAGATAATAGAAAAAACAATGGAAATAACTAAGCCATAGTTGAATTTTTTAAAGATAGGTCCTAATGTTAGCCAAAGCAAAATATCAAAACCTCTCCAAGTTCACCCTTGTTGCTAATTGAGGATTAAGGGGGTTAAAAGTGGTTACAGGACACCAATGTAACTTGTTTCACGTTCAAAGGTTTATTACCATACATTTTCATGCATAATGATTTTTTTTAAAAACAGTATAGTTGCCCTATATTACAATTATGGGTAATAATGTGGTTCAGAATGTCCACAATTTCATTCAAAAGGGTGCAAACTGAAAATACATTGTAGTTTAGTAAAAACATCTGTAAACAAGTTCATTGTAACTAATGTAATGGAAGGCACTCTTGATTGTCTTAATTAAAAAAGAATTTTTGAAATTTGCTTCATGCCACAACCGATAGTTTACTAATTTGAATGGAAACCACCCCATTTTCTTGACTGCCATACATCTGGGTTTAACTGCATTAGTTTCTATAGGACACCAAACCAATAATTGGACAAAAAAGATCAACAGTTAATTTCAGTCAAAATGAAGTTTAATTTATTCATAGCGCAAAAATCAACAAAACCAAGAGCAAACATATTAAACCTGGACATTTCTAATAATATGTAATTTTTAATCTTGCAAGGTTATAGCAATGTGTCCTCTTTGGTAGACCTTCTCTTGATAAGAAACACTTCATTGCATGTTTTGCAGAGTGTTGAAAAAACATTAATTGCAAAAGGTTTGCAATGAAAAGTATGTTATTATGATACATGGCTTGTGAGTGGAGAAATGAATTTAATTATCGTTTGATTTTGTGCTTGAGTATACCTAGGAGAATGATAAAAGCGGCGTCATTTTCCCACTTTAGCGTCATATGGCTTCACGAAGCCAAATACAGCACCACTTTGGAATCTGAATCACTCATGATAAAAAGTGGATCATGAGTCCAATTTGTGTTGTATGATGCTTCATTTGGCATCATGAAGCCAAAATTCAATTTGCGAAATTCCAGTGGATTCATGATGAAATTAATAACCCCCAGGACTCCAAAAGTGCGTCTTATGTTAGATTTGGGTTCATAAGTCAGCGTCCATATGAGCTTAAGTCCATGGAATCATGAGGAAATAATTACTTCAATAAATTCAAAATCTGTCATTAGAATACAACAATTTGGGATTCAAATTTTGTTTAGATTCTGAAGTTTACCTTTTCATTAGAGGGTTAGATTCTTTCCAAAATCTGTTTCACTTCAACATTGGGGTTCATGAATCTGTTGTTGATCTAGATATTTAAATAGCTGGAGTACTGTACAAGCTAACTGTGCAGGCTACACTAAAGTCAATTGATACTTCAACAGCATATTCTAATACTATATTAAACATAACATAATAGACTGGAAATTATAACTGTGTGTTTCATTCATTGAAATAAATTACTACTCTCAGTAATATACTACAATATTAGGGGAAGAAGATACTTTATTCCGCACTACCTCGTCTTTAAATTTGCCTATTCACATGGTTGTATGGTCTCAAAACATTTTTGGGAAAGGTGTTAAGCTTGATATATTGGGTAATGCATGGGACTTACCAACTCAAAGTTTTGGAAAAAAAGCTTGTGTAAATCTAAAGATCAAGAGTGGTACGTCATACAACCCAAGTGGCGTATATGGCAGAGATTAAAATGATTCCCAAGGCGTTTGGATGCGTACCAACTCATGGTTGATGACAATTTACGAAACCTAGTTGGGAATTCTCTTGTGGCCAGGGTCAGTGGGTCATTCGGGGTATCTAGCACTTGTACTGCCAATGTGTTTGGCCAGTGCATGAAGCTGGGGTTTTGAGTTGTGTTTGTGTTTTTTTTTTTTTCTATAGCTCTCTATCTCGGTCTTCCATTGGTTACCATGTCTGGGGATTTTTTGTTGAAAATCTTTTTGTTCTTGAATTTTAAGCTGCTGCATGGGGGTGGACACTTCCCCCCCCCGTGTTTGTGATCTCCATTAATATTTACAAAGCCTAGAAAGCTGGGCTAGGAAATATTGAAATATGGATAGGCCCGGTTCATATACAAAAAGGTGTTAATCTTGTTAAAGGGGAGAATGGAAGGAAGTGTGTTTGTGGTGTGCATGACTGTGACTGTACTCTGTATGTGTGTATGTGGCAGTACTGTTTGGGATGAGACGGAGGGGACGGAGAGTTTTGCAACATTGGGGGTTTTGTTCAGATTAGGCTTATGTGGTCCTTGTTTTCAACATCCATATGATCCAACCCTGTTGTAACAAAATAAATTATTAAAGGTGCACGAGAGGATTTTGAGGCACACAAATCTTGGTCCATAATAGTATTCATCTATAGATCAGACAGCAATAGATTTCATATTGATTTGGCTACAGAAATGTCATAAAAGAGGGAGAAAAAGGGCGGTATTTTGATTTGCTATAAGTTCAATATAAATAGGCTGAATTTAGATTTGTCGAATGAAATTAGAAATTTCCCAATTTTGTCCTAATGAAAGAATCATTCTCAGCTTAATCCTTTTTCATATCGGGAAGCTTTTTGATGGAAAGCTTTAGATCAGGGCAAAATCAGCATTCGATTTTTAGGGATACCTGATAATGTGAAATCTCTCGTTGCACCTTGTAAGGATATTAAAAGTCAACAAAGATTTTAACTCGTTTTTGTATAACTTTTCTACAGCAGTGTAAAAAATACGAAGTAGACTATCCACATATAAAAAAAGAGTATTTCACCTACTATAGACAATTTGAATTTTTGATTTTAAAACTTTGCATGACAGTATTGTAACTTAAAGCTGAAGATTACATAGGCCAGTGGTGTTGGTAACCCACCTTTTTAGTTTAACGCACCCTTTTTATGAAAACACTCTTTTTATTGAAAGAATAAAACCACACCCTTTTGCAAGTCTTGGAAAATTCTACAGATGTCATTACCATTTTCTTTTTACCACTTATGTGCAGATTAACCTACAGAGTACAGTAATTCCTATTTTTGTTTAATTAAAAATCCACTTTGCCACAAAAAATGTGTGATTTGTATGTAAGGGGGGAACCTGTCTTGTTGGATGTTAGACACTTATTTTCAAATTGGGATGAATCATGGCAAACATGATTGCACGCTTTAATAACAATTGCATTTTATTATCAGAACCCACCTTTATATTTTCGGACCCGCCCATTTTACAAAAAACACCATTTATAGGCCAATTAAATCCAAGTAACCCACCCCTTTATCACTTTTTAAAATTTTTAAAACCCACCCTTTCTAAAGCAATGAGTTCCAAATTGGAGGATGCCCCATTTTTCACCTGTCCACACGAATCGCTGTCAGGAATAGGGCCAAGAGACTTTGAATGAGTACACACAAGTAGCACGATGACAGTTTGCTTGCTTTTATACCTGTGTACCTCAATATCAAGAAAAAAAAAGTCAACTATTCATTATTCTGAAAAACAATGATGGAATGTCTACACCAAACGTTTGAGCATTATTTCATGAATATTCGAAATGTTCACATACTCTTCGCGAAAACTTTGAATGCAAATATGTAGGCAATCATATGCAATAGAGCCGGTTGACCTATACATTTTTCACCGACAAATTCATAATCTGAATGGGGGCCACTTTGGGACTCAATATTTGAAATAACCACACATCCACATCTATCTGTCTTCCCTTTGCATCTCAATCTTTTCTCTCCCTTCCCTCTCTTTCCTTACTCCATTTTCCGCTGGTCCTTTGCCACTTTCCTGTTCTCACTTGTAGCTTATGATTAGAGGAGAGTGGGGAAAAATGAGGCCCCGGGGGTAGGTAGGTAAATGAGGCCACCAATTAGTTTAGCTCCTGACGTATGTCAGGGTCCAAGGGTTTACTCTCTGTATGTATCATATTCCTTAGAACCACTACTAGAACAGATATTGAGTATTCAGGATGACCTCTAACACCATATGCACAGGCACAGTTGAAGTCCAAAAAACTGCGACCACCTCAGAATCAACATTTGAAAGTAGCGCTACTTTGGAGAGGTAAGGTGACTACTCTACCTATCCAATAATGTGTATAATTTGTTTTTTATTTTAGTTTATTTTGTGTAAGACACTGTTGTGAATGTCAGTACTTAAGTAAATTTCACTACTCCCTTTTCTTCTCTGACTAGATGCTTATGAACCCAACATGTCCAATGGGGCAAATGAGGCCCCCTAAGGAAATTATACATAACAACACGTGTGCAATTACTTATATTGTTGTGTGTATCTTCACCAAAACACTTATTTTGTTAAAATAGTAATTACGAGCCTAGTTTATAAAAAAAACTAAAATGTTCTAAAGCACTTATTGTGTTTTCTTCCTTTGTTTAATTCTTAAAAGGGCCTCATTGGCCCCAATCCTTTAAATGCGTCCCATGGGGGCCCATTAAATAAATTTGTAGTGTTGGAATTAGAATACGAACTGTTTCGTGATTGTATCACACCAAATTGAACTATTTTTTTAAATAAAGTTGTGCACCTGCAGACAAATGTTACTCAAATTTTAAAAAGAAAAAAAACAGGAAATAATTAACATTGTTGGAGGGAAATGGGAATGCAGGCACGAAAATAGGGGCCAAAAAATCAACTGCCTTTGGCCTATATGTTGTGAATAAATTTATTGTGATAGTTATAAATGAGTAAATGCCTCATGAAATATGAAAGTTTTCTTCTATATTTGCAAATCATTCTAATTATTCATACTAAAATTTTTTTTAAATGGCAAACAAATGACTTTCTTTAATACAAAATGGAAATGTTTAAATGAATAGGTGGGGAATCGTAAGCAATACTTTTCTGGCCTAAAGATTATTTTTCATTTCATCTATAAGCAATTATAGCTAATCATTTAAGTTTTGTCTCAAGAAACTTAAAAACAGTTTCATACTTCCCCACAGTGGTGTACTGACCGGGGGGGCCAAGTTGGCCCCCCTATGGCGCGAAAAAAAGGCGGGCGATGTGGACCAAAATATGCAGTTTATTCTCTTCTCGCGGAAATTTTGACCAATTTCAGCCTAAATTTTGGGCAATTTAAAGTAAATAGGCAAATTTCGCGCGCTACACGCGCATTTGTCAAATTAGGACTCAAATTGGAGCGAATTAAGACGAATTAAGACTTTTGGCCCCCTCTGGAGGCGACTTGGAATTTTGCCCCCTATGAAAACTGCCCCGTACGCCACTGCCTTCTCCATCTCATCACATCCAAACTTGTGGTTCAATTCGAAAAACAAGTAAGCCCTTGGCATTGACCTAATGCTACTAAGGTGAAGGTAACTTTTATTGAACCACTTGCATTGTAGATCTGGGGTGAAGAGTATTCCAAAGTGCCAAATCAATATTTATAAACTACCTTTTAGTACCTACAGGCAAGGTCTCTCAGTCAGTGGTCAGTAAGCAAAACCAACTTTAATGAGGCAAACCATCTGTCAACAAAATCTGAATTGGCCCTACTGTGATGCCAACCCTCAAAATATGTGCTTCTGAGAACTCGTCTACAAAGTAAAGTTTGACATTGTAAATATTGAAAAAATCACAGAGGAACGCTAGAATAAATGACGATTTTTAAGTATATTTATCTAAATTTGCTGATGACTTATCTACGAAAAACCAGTGCTCATAATAAACAAGGATTGAACTCTGCAATTAAATACTTCTACATTTTTTATGGTAAAAATCCTTAGTATTTATTCTGTACATTACTGATATGTTGTCAATTATAATTCCATATGTCCAAAAGGTAACTTAATTCAATTCATATCATTCAAAGCACAAGGCACTACGTGAGGCCTGGGTATACTTTTTAGACTAGTACTAATCTAATGTTTCTCCATGATGACATTTTCATATATACCTAAATAATGTTATACAAGTTAGTTGAGCACCTAGATACATACTTGTGGAAAAGAAATCCCCATCAAGTACGTTTAATTAACATCCTAATCCAAGATGGTCACAAAATGACCATTTCACTAGCAATAGCCAACACTTGATTTTTTTCCTTAACATAATAAAATGAAGGCAACTATAAACTTGTGGACACAAAAAACGCATTCTATAATTTAAGCTTTGTGAACATCAATAGCCAAACTGACGGTATTTCACATTATTTACACATATATCTCCATATTTTCCGTTATTTGATTAGAATTTGGAAATATTAAAAAAATGAAACAACTAGATAAACAATTTTGACACACAATTTGGAACTCATATTGCGTTCAGAATACAAGTATAATGGAATTTGTTAATTTTTTTATGGCCATCTGGATTTGGACACCCTAAAAGCGTTTTGAAAAAATTCCAAGATTTTTTTTCCAATAAGTTAGACCAAAAGATAAAGAATCAAGTGAAATTTTGCTTGTAACGAAAAAAAAACACGACGGCTGTATTTATGAATTACCCCTACACAACTCCCACAAGAGCAAAACTCTGTAACCACTCCACTTAAAAAGCACGAATTTCACTCAAAGAGTGAAATCGCTCCAAAAAGAGTGAATTTCCACTTTTTTTTTTAAATATAATTCTAAGTTAAAGGAATACATGGGGATGCCTAAAATAAACATCTTCACTTCTTCCTCAACTTTCAAAACCCAGAAACCTATTTCCTTCAGAAACAGAAACCACGTGACGTTCCTAGTTTGATCTGGGCAGTAACCTATCAGATGTCTTTGTGCAAGAGATTAGGAATGTTTTGCTATTCATTTTAGCATATACAGTCCAGTGCTGTCAGCTAACTGCATCAGATGGCTCAAACAATGAACATGAAAAAATTTACTCCATGCCATCTAGAACCAAATCAATGCAAGTTTAATTATATGGATCATGTATGATGACTCTTTGACACATTTGAACCTCATAATTCAATAAACTATGAGAGCTTTGTGGGGGCGGACACCTTTTCACCCCTTGCCCTCAGCCACATTGTGCAGGCTTAAATTTGTGTCAGAAAATAATAATAATAATAATGAAGATTTAATGCGCCTTTACACAAGTAGGCCAAAGCGCTTGTTGCCAATTATTATTACGTGCCATCAGGAAATCGTCACATCATTTCGCTTCACCTAGGTCGGCAGCCGGCCCCAAGCGCACAATCCTATCAGCACTTAGATTGTAATATTCCCCCCTACACAGCTACCGAATATCGCTTGGTCGACGAAGCCAAAGCGAGGAAAAAGTGCCTTGCCCAAGTGCCACAACACATTGGCCACAGCGGGGCTCGAATTCACAACCTTCAGATCATGAGTCGGCCGTCTTACCAGGACCACATGTGCCCTCAGAAAACAAAATGTGGCCATTATTTCAGCACCAAATTTTCTGTTAGGTTGGATTATGAGATACTAGCATGGCAGACATTGTGTACCCGTACCCGTACCCGTACCCGTACCCATACCCGGGCTACAATAATTGCGTACCCGTACCCATACCCTTACCATGTCTCGGACCCATACACGTTACCCGTACCCATAACTTCATTCAACTGCTGGACCCGCTACAGTACCCGTACCCATGGTCTTGCACCCGGACCCGTACTCGTACCCGTACCCATGGCTTGGACCTGGACCCGTACCCGTACCCTGGTCTTGGACCCGGACCCATGCGTCTCGGACCCCATACCCGTACCCATGGTCTTGGACCCATACCCACGGTTTCGGACCCGTACCGATAACCCATGGTCTCAGACCTGTATCCGTCCAATACCCTAGTCCCAATAATTGGGACTTCCCATTACGTTTCTTTAACAGTTTGCCTTTAACAGTCTATATGTGAAGTCCCAAAACACTAATTGTAATCAGCGATGCACATTTTTGTGTAGTCCTTCCAATTTCGACACTGACACAGGTCACCTCCAATTTCTTATAACACCGGTCTTTCGCTAAACCTTCTTCTACCCTTTAAGCACAGTACTATCCAATTTTAAATACAAGCTAAAGCTTCATAAATAAGCATCTGGCAATCCAAAATCAGGACTTAGTCACCATTCAGAATCTTAAGTACAACTACAAGTCTTGAAATTTCATTGAAATTTCCCTTCATAAAAAGTTGATATTTACGACTATCCTGTTGTTGCTAACACCCTAAGGAATACTTTCAAGGATGGAATTCGGGATAATATTTATTTGCATAAAGCGTAAAATTATTGGAGAAGGCAGATACAAAAATTTTGTCATATCATTTACACACTATTTTGGCATGACTTCTCCATTGATGAAGTTAATGGCATTATGATAATTGTACATTTAAAGGAAGGAAAAAAAAAGTCATGCCTCATCAGGACATCCAATACCCATGGTCTTGTAACCATACCAGTTTTCCTGTTTTCCATGTTGTTGTTGCCATAACTCTTACCTGTACCCGATGATGTAAAATTTTAAAAAACAAAAACTAACTGGCCGGGTATTCTTTGTTTTAATGGAGTTAATGGAGTTTAATTTTGTTTTTACGTTGATGAATGTTAAAGGTGCAACGGGATTTTACACATCGTGTGTCCCTAAAAAATATTTTTTGCACTGAATGTTGAAGCTCCCCTCTGGAAGGACTAAGCCCGAGAATTAGTTCTTGGGTACAACAATGAAATTTCAAATTTTGTGCTTTGAAGGCAAATAGAAACTCTAATTTACCTTTTGTTTTCACCTTTCACCTTTGATACTACATTTTCTGTAGCCAAATACCAAAATCAAAATATATCTCTTGCTGCACCTTTAAAATTTATAATCCAAACTATTCAGTCTATCTAACAGTTTTGTCCATAATTTATACAGATACACCATGGATATTAACAATATTGACTGCTCATAGAGGGAATGGTGCAAAATACTACCCAGGTGACTGGAGACCGTGGGCCGACGATTTTTCCCCGAGACCGAAGGTCGAAGAAAATAGTAGGCACCACGTCTCCATCACCGATGGGAGGTATTTTGTACCATTCACCGATATATAGCAGTCCTATTTGGTTTTATATAACATTAAAAATATTTCACTCATTTGAAAAACTTGCCAAGTCTCGTCACGATCGGCTGCCACCGCATGCACCCAAAGCACTCTTCACTGTTCATGATGAACTCAAAGCTAGTCAGTCTAGTCATGGTTCAATCCAATCGCGGCTCTCTCCACAAATTTATCGAACTGCTCTAGACATACGATTTGTTTTACGTATACTCTATCTACAGCATTGATATTTCTCCATTTTGAGTCAAAAACTCTCAACCGAAATTGCCCAACGGTGAAAATGTAAACACGCAGATATCAAGCAGCAGCTGCCGTGTCAGAGGTCAATCACCGTGAGGCATGGGAATGCCAAGATTACCATGGCAGGGAAAAAAGTTCCCATAAAAATGAAAATATTTCCAGGGTGACGGGGGAAATCGTAGCTTTTAGGAACTTTGTTCCCTCCTGTGAAATTTTGGGGAACTAGTCTCAATATTGATGTCCTGTGACGTAGTATCCACCAATCAAATGACAGAATATTTTTATGTGTTATTAATATAGTATGCACTATGCAGTACTATGCACCACGTGATGCCTTAGTGTTTTCACAATTAATTTGCACTGTTCGAGCCATTAACTCTCCAATATTGAAATGAACTTTACCCACAGGGACACTTACATGTACTGCAACAAACTAATTGGATAGGTGACATATCTTGAAAGTACTGATTCTTTTCCTTTTATGACACTTTTTTCAATTGCATAAAAAAATACTATAAGGATCCACAGAACTTACACTTCATTCTTATAGCTATTCCTGCAAAATTTCACATTAATATTGACTCTTTCAGGTGGGATCACTGATAGTGTCTTTAAGTTTTGGAACTCGTGCACTTATATGTACCAGGTATAATACACAAAGGTCTGTACCCGTACCCAGACTCGTACCGATACCCATGACACTGTACCCGTACCTGTACCCATGGGTTTGTCGTAAGGGGACCCGTACCTACCGTAACCCTGGGCTTGGACCCATTATACCCATACCCATGGGCTTGGACCCGTACCCGTACCCAAGGTCTCGGGACCGTACCCATACCCCTGGTCTCGGACCCGCTCCCCATAACCGTACCCATGATCCGTACCCACACTACAAGTCTGCTAGTATGAGTCAATGACACACCAGGATCTTGTTGAAAATAGTGAAATGCTGATACGGATGAAAGAAACATGCAGGTCAAAATTTCAAAAAAGGCGTATAGCGAGGATTTCAAATGTGATTTCAGTTTCTCTAGTAATAATTTGTGATCGTCCAGGGACTGATTTTGGCAGTTTAGAAAATGGGGTACAATAAAATAACCTGATAAATAACGTTTGAGAAAACTATAACCCCCCCCCCATTAAATAGAGAGTTATTATTTTGGCGTGTTTTGGGGTTAATGAAATATCAAAAATCCATACATTTTTTTGGTATCATAAAAATTAAAGCCACTATCAGTGATTCACTCAAAAAAGTCAAAATATTTGAAATTTGCAGGAATTAGCATAAAAGTGAAGGATAAGTTTGTAGAATTCCCATAAGTTATATTCTGCAACAGGAAAATTTATAGAAAAGGAAGCAACTTGACAGCAATATTCAAATGAGTACCAACATACTAACAATATGTCATAATGACGTCATAATGAAGTCATAATGTCTCTACATGATGAAAAATATTTATGTGTTACAATATTTTTTGAGCCAGTAAATTTGCAAAAAATCAATGTTTCTTCCTATATGTGATGCGATCTGGGAAAACCCGCCACATGGTGGGAAATTTATATTTTAAGTTTTTACTATCACTGCAGAGTTTGGAATATTAGTTTCCCTAACTGTTTACCTCTTTCTTCTTTGATACACACATCAAAAGTTATGCCTCATACAATCTGACAAAAAATAAAGTACAATATAACAGATTTTAAAGGTGGGTCCCATGTGTAGCTCAAGAGTTAGTAGGTCTAAAGATCATATTTCCCAATATGTTGTCACATCTTAACAATTTAAAACCAAAAGAATGTGTCTTAATTCATTTTACATTTCCACAGGCTATTCAGCTCTCAGATGTCGATATTTTTACGTTTTGATTTTTTCTGGTGAACCCCTACCTCCTATTTTCATTTTTTCTGCAGATTATGAAAGCAGGTGTGCTCTTTCATAATTTCCTTGCTGCGGGTATCATAGAAATACTTATAACTCAAGATATGGCAATTTTTTTACCGGGCCAGGATCATCCTCTCAAGGAGTTTGAAGGAGACACACAGTAGTGATATTGGGCGGTAGTTCTTAGGGTTGTCGACAGGCTTGTTTGGTTTGGGGAGTGCGATGATAGTAGCTCTCCTCCAGATCTTGGGTAAGGACTGGTTGGTGAGGCAACATGTGTAGAACTCCTGGAGCCAATCTAGACATCGTGGGCCGCATTGCATCAAGAACTCTGCTGGTATGTTATCAGGGCCCTGGGCCTTTCCACTCTTTAGTTGGCTGATAGCAGAGGTAAGTTCATCTAGTGAGAAGGATGTTGAAAGTGACCCGTCTACGCCAGGGGCTGACGAAGTTTGGTGATCTCTTTTTTGACAGAGTGAGTGTGATCCTTATCAATGTTCTTGAAACGACCATTTGCGAGGAGTTGCTCAGCAATTGAGTTGGCAGTCACTGGACATTTAGATGGTTTGGAGATTCTGCCGGTGAGGCGGTTTATAGGCTTATAGGTAGGGAGTAAAGGAATAAGGGAAGAGGAGGAAGTTGGAAATTCAGGTTGGTCTTGTACCTGGTGTTTTAAGGGCTTGTTTGGATAATATTGTATGCTACATTGTACAACACCAGAAAATGAGGTTAACACCACTTTTTCACATCTAGTAAATTGGTTGATGACAATTGCGTACACACTAGCAGAACCAACCTCTTAATTCAATGCACTCTTGCATGCATACACACTAGTAAATTTCTTAATCGAAACGACCATTCCTTTAATCGAAAGACTGATATGCTTTGTTGAATAAAGCAAATTTTATTTTCATTGAAATAAGGGAAGCTAAGGGAAGAGCGTAAACCCTGTTCAAAAGTAGTCACACGAG
>JAMKCH010028839.1:0-17857 GCA_023653785.1 Ophioderma brevispina | reverse complement strand
AGGTGATGACGAGCCCGATGTTCTTCTGTCAGAAGTCCAGGAAGCCATGAGGAAGCTGAAAAACAAGAAGGCCCCTGATGTTGATGATATCCCAGGTGAGCTCCTGAAGGAAGCTTGATTCTGTAGTTGTCGCCCTACACCAACTGTACAATAAAATATGGAAATCAGGGACCTGGCCTGAGGAGTGGAAGAAATCAGTCTTTCTTACTCTACCCAAGAAAGGGGATGCTAGTGAATGCAAGAATCACAGCACAATAGCTTTGCTACCACAGAATTCATTATGAGACGTGCATTATGGCTGGTCGGGCGGTTTGGCCGTTGGTGGCCGGATGGTGAACAATCTTCTTTATGCTGACGACACAACCCTCATTGCAACCAGCTTGACAGAGATGACAGGGCTTCTTAACAATGTGAAAAGGGAAAGTGAACAGCTTGGATTGCGCCTCAATGTTGGTAAGACTAAGTTGATTGCTATTGGTCCTGAAAGCAAGGAGGAGCCCTTACTGGTTGATGGAAAGGAGGTGGCGTTTGTCTCCCAATTCAACTTTCTGGATCCTTGATTACAAAGGAGGGTGGCTGTGGCCATGAGATCCGGCATCGGTTGGCAATGGCAAGTTCAGCAATGGTCAATCTATCCAAGATCTGGGCTGACAGAGGAATTACTAGAACTACCAAAACTCGTCTATTCCAAGCTCTGATTTTTCCAATAGCCACATAAGCAAGTGAGACATGGACCCTTACCCAAGCAGACCGTAACATAATTGCAGCCTTTGAGATGTGGTGGTGCTGGAGGCGTATGCTTCGCATCCCATGGACCGAGAAGAGGACAAACGACCAGTGTTCTTCAGGAGATTGGGGTGATAAAACGCTTGTTACAGAACATCTGCATCCAGACTTTAAGATATTTTGGTCATGTATCAAGGCGTGGTGGAAACGAACTTGGAGAAGGTGATTATGCAAGGAATGGTTGAAGGGAAAAGAAGAAGGGGCAGACCAAGAGCTCGATGGTTCGACCAAATCAAGGCTGTTATAGTACACCCTCTTCGACTGTGCTATTCTCTTGCTGAAGGTCGTCATCTATGGCATGGCGTCGCATCTCTGAGGTCACGAGCTGTCACTCATGACAGGAGCGAACCAACCAACCAACCAACCATTTCACTGGACGAATTTGACCGAATGATATATTTTTTACAATTGCACGAATAGGCAGTTAATATTTATTTTATATCATGATATCACCTGTATCATTTTCAAGCCATGTGATAGTATACAGATATTGAATTCTAATAGTGTGATGCCGCTGGAAAGGCACTCTTAATGGCATGTCCTTAACGGACACCTGAGATAGCATACAACATCTGTTAAACAGGTGTATCCTGGAATGCATTTTGTGTTAGGTATGTCCATCGTCGGTTGCTTCATCATTTAATATGCAGTATGTGTAACAAATCCATTGTACTGAAATCAGTGCTCCAATATGGCTCCTGCATAAAGAGAGAATTAAAAGTTTGGTACAGGGGCCAAATATCAATTGATCACTTGGTTGAAAACCTCGATTCATAAGAATTCAGGAAAGTATAGTTTGCCCTATCTTGAATTTCCTTCAAGAGCATCATGAAAACGCTTTAGGAGTTCCCCCCCAAAATGCTTAAAATGTTGCGATTTTGAATTTAATGAAAGAGGTCTCAAACTGATCCTTTTACCTAAAAAGAATTTGCCAAATAATATACTTTGTTCATCACAAAAATAGTTTGCCTTTGGTTTACCTGTGAGTAAAAGTAATTCCGTTTTTGCATGTCACTGCGTCTGCTGCATGCGGTATAGTATTGCTTGCAGTTGGCGTTTCACTCTCTTCTAATTTATATCATTTCGCGGTGATATGACACTTTGTCTAATTGGTAATGAACATATTATAGGACCGATTCGTTACCTACCACGCAAACATTGGCTGGCTGAGGTCGCCACAATCGGTCATTTTTTCCGAATTCAAATGCCTATATGCTGGTGTGAGGTCATACCAACACATTATATTAAAGCGGTCTTGCAGCTTGCCTTTACGACTGTTATACCTGAAAAAGTCGGAAAGCGGAGTCCCAACTTGATTATTAACAACGCAATGTATAAAAATGGTCATTTGTTGACGAATATGTGTGTTACCTTAGCCACTTACTGGATCTACTATCCAGCAATTTCAAACGTGTCACATGAAAATTTGATGACATGCAACTACTACGGGGGCGTGATTTGTTTATATTTCAAAATCGTTGATCATGATTGGAGTGGCTTTAAATAAGTGCGGTAGCGATCATCCTAGATGGGCAAGTTATCACTCAATATCTCAGCACCCAAATAATTAGAATCCGATTAACGACTGCAATCCACAACGAAGTTGGGCGCTTTAGTTTTTTGTGGGCCGTCACTGACACATAAAATTTAAAAATAACCTTAACACCAGTGGATTGACTCCGACTGTTTGAATACGAAATCTTGCCCTTGAATATATCAAATTTTTTCGTCGTATTTTAAAAACCAGTTTTTCGCTTGTTTAACGCACAATTTTATGTTCGTCCAACTGCCTGCCTGTTCTACCAATGGGGACATCTAAATTTAGGATTTCTGCCTGCCGTCCGTCTGCCCTGGGCCCAGCTAGTGGTGGTGCCCTTTAATGAGAAAGAAACAATCTAAATACTGAAAATATTTTGACATGCAGCGCGCACACTTATTGTACGATTCTTCTTGCTATTTTAGCGTGGGGTTTGTACGATGTCCTCACCATTATAGGAAAACTGTATTGAATGACATACTTTTCAGTATCCAACATATTTGGTAAGGCAAAAAAGGCTTATCATTACACTCATACTGTAAAACAGTCAAATCGGGTAGGCGCGGCGTAGACTACGACTTAGTCCTGCTACACGACCTGCAAGATTCATGTCTTTCAACATATGTCATTCACTGATCAGTATCTCGGTCCTGCAACGGAAGTAACAGTTTGACTCAGATATAAGAGATGACATTTCAAATACCTCTAATCAAGGCCTATTACTTACAGGCTCTTGGTCTCACTTTGCTAAGGAAAAGTAAAAAAAAAAAAAAAAAAAAAACAAAAAACAAAAAAAAAATCTTTTTTTTCAAACGTTTACATCAACTGCTATAATTCTTACTTGTTGAAGTCTTAGAAAAATCTTGTCAAAGGTGATACTTTTTCCATCAATTTCGGGTAATCTCCCAATTTTATTCGAGCCTAAGTCTAAAAACAATCAACTCTACGGTGGTTCTTTTAAACCACTGTAAAGTTGATGCATGTCTTTGGGTCACACAGGGGTCGACCGGGGTCAAGGTATAAGGTATATACTTACAGTCGTAGGGAGCGATTTTCTGCTGTGATATGCGTAACACTTGATCTTGGGGTCCATATCCGTTTGCGCAAGACAATCGCTCACTGCGACTGAGTATATCGACGGCCTGCTTTTCGCACACCGTGCGTTGACCCTTGAACTTGCTCTCTTATAGCGGAAGTGCTAATTTTCACCATCAACAAATCTAGGCATTAGTTGAGGCAAACTTGCCGATTCCAAAGGACAATTTATTGTTATGTTTATTATGTTGCTATGTAACAGGATACAATCCGTTGGGGGAATTACTATACAACAACACATGCTTGCGTTTAGCGTTGAAGCAACAAACACCCGTCGACACACTTTCAGTAAGTTTTTAATCCAGCGTAATTTGTAAGTTGACTCTCCGTCATGATTCCGGCACCAGTGGAGCCTTATTTTGAACTCAAACTCATCGCCTGTGGTTGTAACTTGACGCCAATATAACGTCCAATGTTAAAGGTATGGTGACAAGTTACAATTATTGAATTTCTAGCTACACTACGAGTACTCGATTAGGACAGGTTTCCGGATTTGGAACCGCAGTCAAGTTGTGGGTTGTCCGCCGAATTTTGATTTTTTTTTTAACCTTCCAATTTGGTATCACTGTAAGAGCATTAAAAAAGAAGCAAATGGTGCAAGATAAGCCTAACACAAAAAATATGAGGGGAAAATGGCACGGTGCCTATTTTTAGTACAGGTCGCGTGTTCTGTAACTTTCGTAGCCACTGCCACTCACTGGCACTGTACAATTAACTCCACACATAATATCTGAAGGTATCTGATGCTGATAAGAAAAGTGAATGTAAAAAATTCCATTTTCCATGAATGGGTAATGTTGTGAGTGGAAAAAAAAATAATGAAAGAAAATATGAACATGTGAATATTTATAATTACACAATATGACAATATCGTAATCTAGCAAATTGAAAAAGAAATCATGGTGAATAGTGATGCTGCACTGCTTCCTCTGTCTGAGTCAAACCAAGACTCAGTCCTGCTAAGCATGACTTGACTGGCCTTATCTTTTATCAACCTGACATATTTTACTGGCCCTCAAGTCATGCAAACATGAACTCGGGACCGATGTAGAAACAATTTTGCTCAACTTAATTTTTTTTTTTTTTTTTTTTGAAACCGCGGGAAGTTATCATCGTTTTCGACCCCAAAAGTGCGGAGTTCAAAATTGCAAAGTCCCTTTCCCTTAAAAATCTGCGCGTAAAGCACGTTACGCAGCAGATGGGTTTCCTGCTGTTTAGTACAGGTCGCGTGTTCTGTAACTTTCGTAGCCACTGCCACTCACTGGCACTGTACAATTAACTCCACACATAATATCTGAAGGTATCTGATGCTGATAAGAAAAGTGAATGTAAAAAATTCCATTTTCCATGAATGGGTAATGTTGTGAGTGGAAAAAAAAATAATGAAAGAAAATATGAACATGTGAATATTTATAATTACACAATATGACAATATCGTAATCTAGCAAATTGAAAAAGAAATCATGGTGAATAGTGATGCTGCACTGCTTCCCCTGTCTGAGTCAAACCAAGACTATGCCAGCAAGTACTTGTGATGTTAGAGCGATCATCCCGTATTAAATTCAAAAGGGAAAAAATAATGACTATTTCCCTAAAAATGATGCAAACCTACTTTGTCCACGGCTAGCATTAGCAGAGGAAACCATGGATGCAAATATCCCCAACATAAAAAATATTTAAGACCCTCCTGGCCAATAATACTCTCAAATTCCAAGGTTCCTTGCT
This sequence comes from Ophioderma brevispina, assembly GCA_023653785.1. Taxonomy (NCBI): domain Eukaryota; kingdom Metazoa; phylum Echinodermata; class Ophiuroidea; order Amphilepidida; family Ophiodermatidae; genus Ophioderma; species Ophioderma brevispina. The sequence goes on along the minus strand of JAMKCH010028839.1, from coordinate 12,714 downwards.
GGTTCTAGAGTTTATTGTTCAGTTCTCTATGCACTGCAGCATTATGTGCAGATGATTGTCCTGTTCTTTGACAACCATATCTCTCTCCTTGCACCTTTTTAGAGTCTTGCCATGCTCTAGAATTTTTTTCTCTGTTCCCCTTGATTGCCATCTTACTGGGAACCCTATTTTGAGGGAAAACTTTACCCATTCACAATGAACGATGGTCCTTTAACCCAAGAGCAATTCCACTGTAGGAGTCACGCCCAATGCCATTATTTGAAAGTACGCTTTATGATGGGAGACGGGTGAAGGGATTTAGGTCACTTCATTCGGAAGAACAAATTAAGTGGATGTTTCAGGTGCTTTTAGGCATTACATGTGAAAAAATTAATTAAATCTGAGGACTTATGTGTGCTCAAATCCATAAGAATTACATTGTACATGTTTCTCTGCTATTGCTAGCAGTGGAAAAAGTAGGTTTGCATCATTTGTAGGGAAATGGTCATGGTTTGGTTATTTTTCAACGTTTTCTTTCTTGTTTTCACCATATGTTCAAAAAAGTACATATTTTCATAATATAAAGCTAAAAACAGGATATAGAAGTGATTAAGTAAGCAAAAATGGCTGTTTCTGGAAGGGTAACGTTCTTTTGGGACACCCTGTACGAATAGACTAGCAACCGATTACACTGGTTATGCTTGAAACACACTCCCCCCAACACACACAGCAGCAGTGCATCAGTAATGTACATTGAACATCTGAAAGGCGCACACCACTAAATAACACTCTAGTGAAATACATGTAAAAATGCCACATCCTGCCCTCTGATTTACAACATGCGGGAAAATAGTGAATGTTTTGATCCATTTCAATATAGATCACAACTGAAAACTTCAAGAAGTTGCAATTTGGGATATAATTCTTGTATAGATTTTAAGAAAAGGGTGGTCCCTAAAATGTCAAAGACCCAAGAAATAGGCAGGTTGTGCAGTTTATTCCTTAAAAAGAAAGAAAACAAGAATTATCAATGTTTGACATTGTTAAGTTCTAGTCAGAAATTATAGCCCCCGTTCACTCATTTTTTCTTGTTTAACTTCTTCCCCCAAAAACTTACTAAACCCCTCTTTTGCTTAAAAGATTACCCCAAACGAATCCCCTTTGTCCTACAGATGGGAGTCTAACATTAGTTTGATGCTATCCAACTGTAATTATATACTCTTCTTAAGCCCCGTTCTATTGTTTTAACACTAAAAAACGAAATAAACTGCAAACCCACTAATTTCTTGTTCTTAAATTCTTTACTTTCGGGCATTTACCTCTTTTACCATTTCGCAAATCCCTACATTGATAGAAATTTCACTTTATTGGTCCCCCGCCAACATTAGTTGGCAAAGGAGGGACTATAGAAATGCCATGTGTCGTGTGTTGTGTGTGCTGTGTGTGTCCAACGCTATATCTCGGAATCTAAGCAAGTGTGGGTGTTCATCTTCGCACTAGATGCATCTCAAGTAGGAGGAGGTTTTGGCTGGGATGCAAAGGGGCGGTCATGTGAAACATAGGTCAAAGGTCAAATGTCAAAATAGTCAAATTTGGTCAAAAATGGGGTTATATTGTTAAGGCTTGTCAACATTGATATCTTTTGATCAAAGCAAGTATGGGTGTCCATCTTCAAACAATAGATGTCACCCAAACTAGGCGGTGGTTGAGTTAGGAGGCGGGTATGTGGCATGGTCAAAGGTCAAATATGGTTCAAAAATAGGGTTATATTGTATGTTATATTGTTAAAGCCAAGCACAATATCTTTTGATACTAAGCAAGTATGGGTGCCCATCTTCGCACCATGGATGTCACCCAAGTAGTCGGTGTATGATTTCCGACGGTGGGCTATGTGGCATGGGTCAAAAGGTCAAATGCTGTCAAAAATGGGATAAATTGCTATAACCCTTGACAAATGTGGGAGAAATGATGATTCTTGGTGGGTGTGGTCAACATTCCGTGCCGAAATTTGAAGTCATTCAAGGTCAATGTGGGGTCATTCAAGGTCAAATCCAAGTATGGTGGGTAGGTTGATGAAACTTGGTGGGTGGTGTTCAAGCTTCATTGCCGAAAATTTTTTAAGGTCATGTCAAGGGCATGTTGGGTCCATGTCAAGGTCCAAAAATCACACTAAGTATGTGGTAGTTTGATGAAACTTGTGGTCTTGGTCAGCATTCAGTGCCAAAAAATTTGAAGGTCATTTCAAGGTCATGCGGGGTCATTCAAGGTCAATCATAGAAGGTTGTGGTAGGATGATGAAACTTGGTGGGTGTGGTCAGCATTGCCAAAAATTTGAAGGCATTTCAAGGTCGTGGGGTCACTTTCAACTCACTCAATATTTGGTAGTTATCAGTAACTTTTGTGGATGTGTCGCATTTCAAAACCGAAGAATGTAAGGTCTTTCAAGGTCAAGTAGGTCATCTCAAGTCAAATAACTACAAATATTGTGTGGTCCATGTAGTCAAAGTTGATACCATCAAATTGCAACTGCTATGGCAGGAGCCTCAGGGGTTTGAGAACCACTTCCATCACAATTTCTCCCTGTGATCTTAAATATTATTTCGCTCTGTTTACTAACGCACGGGCAGGGAACCTTGTGTTCGAGAACCGCCTTCCATTTGATTAAACCCAAGAGATTTAAAATGTACTTGAAAGCATCAATTGAATTTCATGTTGGTGTGATCTAGGAAAATTATAGCCCCATTCACTGCCTTCTTTCTTGTTTAACATTTCTTTACCAAAAAACTACTTAAACCTGCTTTTTGCTTAAAAGATTCGCCCAAAAAGAAATCCCCTTGTCCTACGGATGGGAGCTAACACTTCTGTATATATATATATATATATATATATCTATATATATATATATATATATATATTATCTATATATAATATTATATATATATAAATATATATATAATATATTCGACTAGATTAAACCATAGGGCGAAAATTATAATATTCATTAGTCTATAAGAAACCTTTCTTATTACCGCTAATTATTAATAATTCATATCTTTTGTAGCTAATGAAGAATTATCTCTCATTTGCATAATTAATATTCATTCTTTTGAGGCATGAAAGCGCAACAAAAAGATAACGGTTAAGGCAGAAACAAAATTTCGCCCTAACGTAAAAGTTCCTGTTGATTTATGAAGAGAATATCGCCCTAGCGTAGGATATAGTGATATATATATATATATAGATTATATGAATATATTATAATATATATATCTATATATATATATGGCAGGTGGTCTTAATTGGGCCTGCTCTGGGTGGAGCTGTTTCATTATTTTAGAGAAATATGACATGTGGGTAATGATTACAGTACTTAAATGTGATTGAATACTTCCCAGTAAGCAATCATTTTTAAAGGCTATTTAGTTAGCTTAAGTTGATACCACAATCAATTCTCTGATCAGACTTAAAAGTAATTAAAAGTATGACTAATTAAGTAAACGAAGGTGGAGGGGGGAGCAATTGGGACACGGAGATAGGGCACGTAACCATGTAAATCTATGGGAGAATATGAAGCTTAGCTTTCTTATTGTTTTTTTATCCTAACAATAACCAATCATTTAACTATTTGAATTATATATCAAATTAAAGCTATAACTGCCCTTTAATTTGAGACAATAAATATTGGTGTGGGATTCTATTAAAGAAATTAGATCACAAATGGTGAATACAGTTGGGATGAGTTATACAATGGGGAACACGTTAAACCGTGCATATAAGAAAACAATTTGTTTATTCAGCTCTTTATGTTTCTTCATTACCATTCAAGAAGATAACAACTTGAAAACTAATGAATGACACTTCATTTCAATGCCTATTTAACCTAGACCTAAATTTTAATGAGCTAATTAATTAATTAGACAAACTGGGATGCAGAGGAAAGGGGACACCACTACGTACAAATTTTATAGGGAAAATGGTGTTTTATACTCAGTAAAAGACACTTTCGCAAATCTCTCCTGTCTTTAATTTATATATTCTACAATTACAGATTTAAAATTAATTATTTAAAAGATTACCAAAATGACTGTTCTTGATTAAACTAATTAAATTATTCTTAATTAATCAAGTGCAAGAGAACCAGAGTGGAGGAGGAATGAGGACAAGCAGCAGCTTATATCGAAAGGATGAGAAATGTAAGCCCCTACCGTACTGCAAAAATTAGGTTAATTTGAGGCATACATGATATCAGAAAAATAAATTAATCATGAAATGTTTACTTTAAAGAGTTGGTTAGATTATATTGGTGTATATTCTCTTTAACCGTATATATGACTTGTTGATGTTTAACATATGAGCTGCCAATTTGAGCAGGTGACACTGTAAATCATACTTGTCATAAGTAAAAATTTTCACAAGGGTTAACCCGTTAAATTTGTTTACATTTATGAATGGTTATTGGATTACTTGCAAATAGTCAAATCTTGATTGTCTTCAGCAGAATCTAATTCCAAGAGTCTTAAGCAGTCTTTGGACTTTATGAAATTGGGCATATTTGTGATGCCAATTTTGTTACCCGTTGCTCCCAAACCATAAAACTAGTTTAAACCTATGGGTATCCATGTCAAACTAGTCTTGTTAGATGGGCAAAACTCTAGTTTACATAAAATATGATTGTTTTTTGGATAGTGCTGGGGTTTTGACTGCGATGACTACTTGGAAGAGAGAGGATACGATAAAACTTTTTGTCTACTTTTTCATGCGTATTTTGATCCATAACTGCTTAAGACCTAGACCTACTGCAATTTGATAGCATTTTTGGAAAAGATGGACAATTTCCTTTCAGAAAATGTTTACTTTTCATATGATAGCATGTATAGTTTGGAGTGATAACAGATTTAAGGCTCAAAATGATGCGGATAACTGGAAATTTGCAGACGAAATGCAAACAGGCCCCATACGGAAGCAGGGCCAGAGGAGGCGAGAGCGAGAGAGGATAGAGAAGAGAGAAGAGAGAGAGAGAGATAATGAGAGATAGCAGAGAGAGAGAGAGCACGATGAGCCGACGTTTCCGCCCTCCCTAGGGCGAAATTCTCTTTAGTTATTGTATATATATATTATTTTCCTAGATTTGAAACCATAGGGCGAAAATTTAATAATTATTAGGCTAAATGAGCCTTTCTTATATGCTAATTACTTAATATCATGTTGCTTGTTGCCAATGAGAATATCCTTCATTTGCATAAATTAATATTCTATCTTTACGGAATAAAGCGCAAACCAAGGATAACGTTAAGGCAAAAAAAAACATTGCCCCTAACGTAGAACTCTATACATATATATAATATATTATATATCACTATATACTACGCTAGGGCGAAATTTCATATTCAAAACATAGAGTTTGACGTTTGGGCAAAATTTTTGCCGCCTAACGTTTCCTTTGTTTGCGGTTTATTCGTCAAAAAGAACTGAATATAATAGATGCAATGATAGGATAATCTCATTGCCTAACAAGAAACATGAATATAATAATTTAGATAATAAGAGAAAGGCTCATTATAGACCAATGAATTATTAAATTTTCACCCTATGGTTTCAATCTAGTAATATATATATATATATATTATATATATATATAATATATATATATGATATATATATATATATTTTACTAGATTGAACCATAGGGCGAAAATTTAATAGGCTATAATGAGCTTTTTTATTTTTTATTATTATGGTAATTAATTAATATTCATGTTTTTTGTTAGCCAATGAGATTATCTTTTCATTGCATAATTAATATTCATATCTTTTGACGAAATATAAAGCGCAAACAAAAGATCACGTAAGGCCAAAAATACTTTCGCCCCTAACGTCGAATTCTTATACTATAAACAAAAGAGAAAGAATTTCGCCATCTAGCGTATAGGTAGGATACAGTGAGAGATAATAATAATATATATATAATATATTATAATATATATACTATACAGCATAGCCCTGTTCTATTGTTTTAGTATTGAAACAATCGTGTTTAGTTGTGACTACTAGGTCCAAATTGTCACATAATACCGAATTACATTTGCTCAATTTCATAATAATCAAGGAAAAGGAGGTTTTGTACATTGTAAATATCATGATACATCACATCCAATCATGCCCATTGTTGAGGGTTGTTGATAAAGCTATTCATAAGGTGTGAAATGGCATGCCTGAGTGATCATCTTTCAATTCAGTGGCCTAATCTTGTTGCATAACATTATTGTAATTACAGTCTTTGTATTCGAGTATTGCTACTTCTGTCAAATGAAAGTAAACAGTATTAAAATGATGTCAACAAAACATGCTGCTATGCAATCCCATGTCTGTCCTTATGTGTCTGAGGGTTCGTACTGAGCAAAACTGATGACACACCTTCGATGGGTGTAGGTAGAGGGTTGCCACTGAGCAAAGCTGATAAACCACACATTCGATGGGTGTAGGTATGGCTATCATGCCTCATAATGCAAGCGGCCTATGTAAAAGACACAATAAAAACATTTTAAGGACATTATTGAGGGCATTAATTACAATTGTGATTTGTTTTGGACATTCCAAATTCTTGAACTGATCACAGGGCTACAAGCGTCCCTATAATTCCTATATTTCCTATATTTTTGACCCTCTCCCTATAAATCCCTATAAACTTCCAAAATCCCTATATTTCCCTATATTTTTTTCTCCACAGAAATAAAAAAAAATGTTTTGCCTGGTTTTTCACAGAATTGATCAAAAGTATTGCCTTTCAGAGTCTAAATGTTCATTGCAAGGAGCTTTTAAAATGAGCACTACAAAATTGGGTATCTTCAATCTTAAATTAGCAATAGCATGGTTGTACATATATAAAGAGTCAGCTTTCAAGTCCTTTGTCAATTTTAGGACTTTCTGGATTTTGATGACTTTGTTTGAGGCATAATCTTTTGTTTCGGAGTAAAAACAGAAAATATCTTTTGATATCATAGACCACTGCCTTAATATTCTTTAAAAAAGATGCTATACAGAAGTCCGAGTTGGTAAACTCAGACTACCCAATTAATGCAAATTTGACTGTTCTACATGATGGGCTACTCAGATTGTGGTTTGGTTGAGTGGTGTGTATCTGGACTTGAAACCACCCTACCCATTCATAGGGGTCATTTGGTTAAAAAAAATACCCATTTCTGAGGCTTTTGCTTTAACACTGTACTTTTTTTAATATTTTTATTTTTTTTTTTTGGGGGGGTGGGGGCTCAGGCATAAAGCCCCGGAAGATCTTGAGGAAATGACAACTCTTGCACCAAAGGACCATATTGGCTAACACAGACATTTTGGTACGATCTTCAGGTCCAAGCAAATGTCACGGTCACATCTGTTGAAATTGTTTAAATGTCATTTCTGGTGCAAATTAGGTGCTGTGACCATCACACTTGCTAACAAAAATCACCAGCCCCCCCAAAACTCATACAGGTTGTACACATTGACCTCTAATGAAGCCCACGTGAGCTTTGACTCCGATTTGTTTATGATGTCAGTGCAATTTCCTTAAGCAATTATGTTCATCAGGCTCTAAAGAACACTGGGTGCTCTAAAGAACCACTGGGCCAAGATTACACAGAGTGTACACAGATGACCTCTGATGACCCACCTTAACCCTTGACAAATGCCAACCTTTTTATTAAAATCTCTTTACATTGCCACCAAATTGTACAAAAGAACACGGGCTAAGGAATGGGGGTGACACCATTGACCTTTATAACCCATGTAACCTTTACCATGTTTTGAGAAAAAAACTTTCAAATGCAACGTCCTTGGTAATGATACATTGGTGTACAATGGATTCAAGTGCTGATATTGGCATAGTTGTTACATAAAAGTGTTGATAAGATAGAGGGATATAGCAGATGCTATTACCACTTCTAAAATACACAACTATTTGTGTTGCCAGAAGATAGCAGGAAGGCATGTGTACAATTTTCCACTGTTAAGTGTGAGGTTTCCAATGTATCTCAAAATGAATATTTTTAAATTTTCAAACTTATTGCAATTTTCCAAAAAACAACACCTCTTTGACCTATGGATATTGGGTCCAACGTCAAAATAAGGTCAAAACTTCAATGACTTGACTTATATAGAGTCATAATTACACTCAGCAGGAAATGTTGATTCCTCAAAACAAATACAAATAGGGATAGGTGCAGGCTTCGAATTAAAATTTAGAATTACATGCACTGGTGCACGTTACTTCAAAAATTTACATGCACATTGTGAAAGTTAAGGCACAGGATAATTGTAAACATTAGTGTTACTAGCCTGTATTCATATCAAACGCTGGTACGTTTAGACTATTGACAGGTTGCTCCAATTTTTGTCATTCCAGCATGACTTTCTATGGAAATAATTAAGCTAAATAATACATATAATTTGCTCAAAATGTTTAAATTTACATGCACATGTGCATCAGGTTACAAAAGGTAATGCACAGAAAGAAAGTTAATGCCATGTGCATGTGTTGCACTTGGGAAATTCGAGCCCTGGATAGGTGCACAGGTTGTAAGAGAATTTACCCCCTCATGATTTTAAGTACCCACAACATGGGACGTATTATAATATAGTCCTACAACCAGAGACGGCGCAATTGTTGGCACATATCTTTCTAATGAATTAGAATTGCTGCTGATATACAATGGAAAGGCGCCAACATTCCAAGTAAAAATACATAAAAAATCCTATATTTTCCTATAATTATCTTGTTTACCCTATATTATCCCTATATTCTTGGTTTTTTGGCCTATATTTAGCCCTATATTTTTGCAAGGGTTCACTTGTAGCCCTGTGATCATTTAAATTGAACAAAAATAAAATCAGTTTTGTTATAACATAAAAATTCAGATCATTTCTGCACAAGGCTCATTTGTGTGTGTTAAAGGTCCCAGGAAATGAGATGATAAACCTACTCCAAATCTTTGTGGGACATTCTATTGCAATAAACAGGGCCAGAAAAAAGAATAACTACCAGTGAAACTATTGATTATCAGTCAGTGTCATGAATAGATCCACAGCAGTCACCTGGAATTTTTTATTACTCTCTGAAAAATCAATGGCACCACAAATGATGTCATCACCAACCCAAATATTGAATGCTTTTTTGTCCCTCCTTGTAGACTTGACACAAACCACATCAGTTCTATTTGCATTTTCTGGGACCTTTGAGGGGTATTTCTGACCTTGGTGTCCATGAGACATAACAATAGTCTCAAACACAAATAATCATTGTAAGATGTTACATGTTAAACTAGAATGAAATGAAGTACCGATTTTCCCCAATATTGTGGGCAGGCAATCATATATAATTCTGTAATTATCTTTCCCAACAGGATGTGCCTGGTCTCCCTGAGCATGTCAAGAAGACCTATCCACGCTACTCACTCAAGCTGTATGCAGAGGGCAGATATGCACAAGAAGCAAGGTAAGACTTAGCATGAAATAATGCTTAAACTAAAGGTGGGCGACCTGATCAAGGTCAGATTTCTCATATGTTTTCCCCCCCCTCACATGGAAGCATATCCATCCAAAATAAGAATTTACATAATGTTTTTGAGGTTAAAACTGGGTATATGCAACAACCTAAGGAATTGACAGTGTTGATACCCCAGTGTGCTGCCAAGCATTTTATTTTTCAAAACACAAGAAAATATTCACAAAATGATCTCGATGGTACTCTTATTGACCATCTGTACTCGAATAATATTAATATTGTGAACAGAGTTGCCCCACACTCTGGTATTGTGGGTGCGGATCATGCTGGCATTTATTTTTCTATGAATGTGTATCCTCCCAAAGCGGCTCTTCCTCCGGGTACTTTCTTGCAGTATTCCAAGGCTAATGTTGATGGGCTCAGGCGTGATCTTAGTAGCATTGGTTGGAAGAAACTTTTCAGTGGCAAATCTATTAATGCTGCCTGGAGTGTTTTTCGCGATAAGTTTCTCGCCTGCATTCATAAGCATGTGCCTCAAAGGAAGGCTAAGAAAAACCAAAAAAAACCTTGGATCACTGTTGATACCATCAATCTTGCCCGGAGGAAGCGCCGGTTGTATAATGCTTCTCGTAAAGCCCCTCAAAATCATGGTAAATGGGAGAAGTATAAGAGATGTAGAAATAAAATCAAATCTATGATCAAAAGGGATTATCATTCTTACCTGAATGACATTGCTGCTGACAACTCAAACAATGGGGCAAAATTCTGGTCCTTTGTGCGTGCATCAAGGGCTAAACAATCTGCTACATCATTAAATGATGGCGATGCTGTCATTACAGATCCTAGTGAAATTGCCACAAATTTTAATAGTTATTTTGCATCTAATTTTACAGATTCTAGTAACAATTTTGATGTCATATGTGATGGCCACATTGGTTCTCAACTGTCATCTGTGAGTACCAATGCTACAGAGATATTTGAGTTGATTAACAAGCTTCAGTCTGGTAAGGCCCCGGGGCCTGATGGTATAACTTCTTCTATGCTGAAGCTTACTGCGGGTCAGATCGGATTTGCCTCTTTCTTATTGTTTCAGCTATTCTTAGTGAAGGTGAAATCCCAGCTGACTGGAAGAGAGCAATTGTTATCGGTACCTAATCACAAATCTGGTCAAATATCCAATTCCAAATTATAGACCTATTTCATTGTGCTTTGTGTTCGGCAAGCTACTGGAGAGGGTGGTTACAGGACAAATTGTAAAGTTTTCACAATGCTGTAGGCTGTGATTTCAATCAAGCACATGGCTTGTCTATGGCCAGGTCAGTTGGACCACCCTCCTCAGTTCAGTTTGCCACCACTGGGCTCACCTTCTTGATGAGAGATCTCCCCCTGATGTCGATGTCGTATATTTTTTTAGATTGGAAGTTAAGGTTTTGACAAGGGTTAGTCCACTCCATATCTCTCAAAATTGACTAAATATGGTATTGTGGGCCTTATGGAATTGGATTCATCATTTCTTACTAATCACTTCCAAGGGAGTTCAGTTTTAGGGGGGCTTCTTCTGGTTGGGTTCCTGTTCAATCAGGGGTCCGCAAGGGCTATGTTTTAGGTCCTTTTTAGTTGAATTTGTTTGTTTTAGATGTGGCCTAATATGTTAGTTCTTTTCTCCACATTACGCTGTGATGACACCATCCTCTATAGGCCTATCCGATCAAAAGACGAAATGGACATTATTGCAGTATGATCTGAATAATATTTGTATATTGGTGTCAAATAACCAACCAAAAGGTCTATCAAACATCGATAAATGCTAAGCTATGAGATGGAGCAGGAAAGAGGGGTGCTAGAGTCTCTATCTTCTACAAATTCAAAACAAATACCTTGGAGGTTGTGCCAATCATTCAAAGATTTTGGGGTTTATTATTTCTTCTCAAATTTGAAATGGGAGGGGACCATGTTAAATACATTACATCTGCGAACCTCGAGGCTTCTTGGATTTATTAGGAGTCTTGTTCGTTGTAATAACGCCGATGTTTTAGTTAAATTAATACATCTCTTTGTCGTCCTATTTTAGACTATGGCTATTCCTGCATGGTGCATATCAAGCACTGTTTGGTCTTTCCGCCAGGGCACTAAGTGTTTTGTCTTTTCTTTGTCCTTTTGGCATTGGGAGAGGTTTGATATGTCATTCATTCACACCAGCCATGGTACCCATCATTTTTATATTTGATCAATGCTTTAAATTAATTGTTTTTAATATTTATGTGCAATTTGGTATGTTTTAAAGGTCCATGGCCGATAGCATAATAGCCTCGTCCCCCAGAGCCCAGTTTACCGGAAGTGAAGTCAACATTTTGGTATCCAGAAGAAAGCTACTATTTTTTCATGTCCATTGATGAAATCAGAGCCAAAGGATGTTTGGTTTGAAGTTAGAGCGAAAATGTGGGCACACATTTTGGTCTTCGTTCGACCAATATTAATTGTACGCAGTACTCTAGGGATTACAAAATCACGTTTTTAGCTCTAGGAATCAAAAAGGTTTGAAATATCGCGCGAAACTTTACAGATGGGGGTTTGGAGATTTCAAGGCAAACCCAATCTATCAAGATAAAAAACTTCATATCATTCAAATCGGGCATCATCCCTTTAATCGTATTGCTGGAAAATAAAATGAAATGAAGTGGGGAAAACAAAAAAAGAAATGAAAGTTTAGAGTGCAAATTGTTTCACCTTTTTTGATAGTTCCGAGCTCAAAAAACTCTGCCTGTGCTATGTCCATATGTTATCGGATTTAGCACCCGGGTTGTTGGGTTTCTTGGCCCCATCTTGGCATTACGAGGCGTTATTATTGCCCTGTGCTGCTGAGCCTGGGCCAATTTTGCAACCTGTAAGCCAAGCATGAACATGATGACACAAATGTTGGAAAATTGCTTACGGGATTCAGCAGACTGTCACAGCGCAGAGGCCTGGTTCAAAAGGTGTAGCCATTTGGTTTGGATAGTGGGGCCCCCCAAAAAAATTGTGCCAATAAATTGACCCATAGACCGGTGTGTGTGTTAACAAATGTGATATACTCGTTAAAAGAAACCTTATACCGTATGAACGTTAATATGGGATGTCTCGCATCACGGTAGAAGCACTTCAATTTACAAGAACCTTTAGCAGTGTTAGAGTGCAATTTGAATTTAAGCTGCTCTGCGAATTGTCACTTGATATGCTGCTCAGAATGGATTGTGGCAGTACTC
>JAMKCH010028838.1:0-18113 GCA_023653785.1 Ophioderma brevispina | reverse complement strand
AATTTTGAAGCTCATTAAATTCTACATAAACTGACAAGTAAATCATCACTGTAGACACCTTCCTTTCCAGAGATATGATTGTGCAAAAGCAAAATTTTTATTTGAAAAGTGCTAAATTTGGAATGTCGTTTTCACGGGACATTCCAAATTTGAATGTTCTGGTGTGTGCAAATTATGACACATAATTGATAAACCAATACTGAATCCATAAGTTAGTACCTTTAACTAATAGTATTAACATTTAAAGGGTCATATATTGTATCGTCTGTAGACTCTGTAGTATTCAAAGTTGGTAGGTAAAATTTTTGTCACCCGAAGTGTGATTTTCGGACAAAATTGGCCACAAATCAATATTTTGTAGCAAATAGTGTATGATACAGAGTTTTTCGATGTAAAAATTCATAATCTACGAACAATTTACCCTATACGATGACATATTAAAAATTACACATGGTTATTTTTGCTCAATATGAAATTTTTTCACACTTTGGCACTAAAACCTCGGTCAATTCTGAAACCATGTCATACGGACACTACTGCGCCAGGTAATTGAATTGGGATTCGTATCTTCGAACATAGCTTGTTTTCTTTGCTTTTTGGCAATTTTTCCTCTGAAAACAAAATAACAACTTTGTTAAAAAAAAAAAAAAACCCCTTGTTTTTTTTTAAAAGCTACTTCCTGCAACTATTTTGCCTCTGTCAGGAGGACCACTGACAGAAGTGCTTTTTTAGTACTTATAGTTTACGGAAAGAACAAAGTTCTGCGAGAATGAATGTCAGCAATATTTTGATCAGCTCTTACCGACTTGAGCACCTATCTCGCATTACATCCTGGTTGGCTCATTACATTATAATGAATATTGTCTCCATTTGACAAAATGCCCATGTGTCTGTGCATTTTTAAAATGTATCACAGTGCATTGCAATGCAGATTTTTTGCTTTTTTTTTGGGGGGGGGCACTTTGTGGCTAATTAAAACCACAAGCAGCCTCCCACAAGAAAGGCAAAATGTTGTATATCAAACAATCAACTTATCCTCAGATTTTTGGTACCTTTTTTCTATATAACTTGACTTGAGATTTGTGTACCTTTTCTAATTTAGACACATTGCTTTGGATGCCCCACTGGTCATCCAATTGCTTAAAAGCGTGTGATTACCCCCCCCCCCCCCGAAAAAAAAAATGCACAGCTTTTATTGGGGCATAACATTCCACTCTTTCAAAAGTACCAATCGCCCTTAAAGAGAACATGAGATTTGTCCATAAAGAGCCCCCCAAGTTTTCTCGAACCCCTGTTTTTGTACAAGATTTGGAAATGCTTACCAAAGTATAGATCACACCTGGATGAAAATCTGAATACGCCGTCTTGTATGTTATAAGAGGATTATGAGTACTTTCGTCGTGCACGCAAAAGTCAAAGCCGGGGGGGGGGGGGGGGGGGGGGGTTTTCTATGGGGAACGATTACGATAGCAGGCACGTTCAAACAATGTTTGGCGGTTTTCTTTTGCACCTGTTTGTCAAAAAAACTTCGAAGCGTCCTTGGTAGGTGGTCTAAACCCGATCCAGTGAAATTGAGAGAATTTGTATCCTAAAAAATATCATTTTCTACAGGTACACCAATTTTTGCCAATCTATAGGCCTATGTGTAGAGAGATGCATAAATATCATATTATAACTGTTTTATCCTGTCATTAACGCATATTGTCGATGGTACGAACCCATTTGGAGGAGATGTGTGAGAACAAAAACAAAAATCCGTATTAACACCGAAATGCTCCACATTGTTTCCAAGAATAAGATGCTTTCACACATTTTACACGACTTCTTTGTAACGAATATGTAAAGGCTTCATACCAGATCAATTGAATAGATTTTCATACAGTCTGAGGGGACACGCTATAGATTCCTTTGTTTGTGTCAATCAAAGAATGGATAAAGTGTCATGCACATCGAGGCTGGGTGAAAAGGAGGATTACGCCACATAAAACCCCCCTGAGTTGTTATGAGTAACCAAAACTCTAAAAATTACTGAAATGATTGGACCAAGCTTGTCAAATATTATTCTGGAACTACGACGAATAAATGTAAACGTGTAGATTCCTTAGTGACTAAAAGAAGTTTGGTGAGTAATAATTACTTATTCGTATCATTTTCTTATGTTGAATGATCAGAGTTTGGTTCAAGTTTGGCGTTTGGAAATTTATTCAGTGCATTTTTTTTTTGTTTGGTAATATTTCTTCGTGAGAAAAGAGTTTTTTAATTATGGCTTAATATATTCGGTATCGCGCATCAACTTTCTATTGTACTGATTGGGTAAAGCCTAACAACCTTCGAACAAAATGGAATCGTCGACACGCCCCAAAACTTTTATGAACTGACAGGAATAAAAATCCTACATAGTAAATTATTCTGTAGCCGCATTCTTTAGGATATAGTAATTGAAAAGCTTTTCAAAACCACAAACACCCATTAAATGTTTATGGTATGGAAGGTATGAAACCCAGCTTTCACAAGGTCCCATAGCAAGTTCAAATAACCCATAGGAAATGGAACTCTGTCCTAGTCAGAGGGCAAGCTGTACCAACCCGTGCGGAACTCCATTTGCCTGAAGGAAGGAAACTACTCGACTCAAATGTATGTGAGCCAAATTACCACTGGGAAGCACATGATCACCTGATTCACTCATGCCATGGAATTTTCCAGCTCTTTGTGTAAATGATGAGACCATGTGACCCAAGTACATTGAACATTTAAGAATGATCCAAACAAAGAACACATGAACCCATTGCCAACACAGAGGAGAGCTCCATCAAAAGGCAGAAATACTCAATGACAATAGGACAAAGCTGGAAGTCAGTTAAGGTGGGGTGGCAGTACCACTTTAAATTGCACATACAGATTATTTTTTTGAAAAAT
Source organism: Ophioderma brevispina (assembly GCA_023653785.1). Lineage (NCBI taxonomy): Eukaryota > Metazoa > Echinodermata > Ophiuroidea > Amphilepidida > Ophiodermatidae > Ophioderma > Ophioderma brevispina. The sequence goes on along the minus strand of JAMKCH010028838.1, from coordinate 15,197 downwards.
TTATACACCTTCAATGCATTAAAGGGGGATCGCCCGATGATAGGTCTATAAATTTTTAATCTTGATAAAATGGCCTTTACCCCAAAACCCCCATCGGTAAAGTTTCACGCTGAATTTCAACCCGTTTTTAAGTGAGCGCTAAAAATGGATTTTGTAATACCCATAGGGTACTGTGTATTTAAGTTAATACTGGACGACAAAAATGGGGGCATATTTTCGCTAATAAACATCCAAACCAAACATCCTTTAGCCCTAAGATAACACAAGGGTGTAAATGAGAAAAATAGCTTTATTCTGATACCCAAATGTTGACCACTTCCGGTAAAATATGGGTCCCTGGGGACCAAGGCTATTAGAGATGGGCCACCGGACTTAAAGTGATGTTGAGTCCAAACATCAATAAAGCTTTCCTCTCCCCAATCAGGTTAATTTTGGTTTTGAAACAAAGAAGATCAAGATTCAATAGCGTGTACCTAACTGGAAATTCTGATTTTTGCACGCTCTAAAGCTTTCTTCAAAAGGAGCCCCATCTTGAATTTAAAGGATTAAGCTGAGAACGTTTCTTTGGTAACAAAATTGTGAAATTTCTGATTTCCTATAGGACCAAACAGGAAATCAGCCTAAGTTTTCTATTGAAATATTTATAGACAGAAAAGGACAATAAGGGGTACCATAACATTAGCAATTTTTTTTTTTTTTTTTTTTTACTAAATTAATGAATTCCCTAATTTACTGGGTTAATAGGTTTATTTACCTGTATACATATATTGAAGATAATTTGAATGGGTTCTAAAACCACTTTACCACTTTTCCACAAACATTACTCAATATTTCTTGTCAATTTTGGCGGAAAAAATCTACCATTCAAAAATGACGTTTATAAAAATGTTCTCAAGCTTGATTTTTAAAGGAATTCCATATTGTGATTACAATATCATGTTAATACATATTGGTCAATGAGGTACATAATTTGTTTTGGCAAAAAGTCATACCATTGGTTTTTGGACTGGGCGACAAACCGACAGTGCTATTGTTACTGTCAGCCGTCATGACGCCATGTAACAATAGCAATATTTATTAGCCACTTGGGAAATAACTTCAATACGTTTATCAGTGCATTTTATTGTTTTCTGTAAAGGGACAATCAATTTGGATAACTTAAAACAAAAAAATATGAAAAATCGTTTTTGGATGAAATAACATAATTTTTTTTTTGCTATTGTTTACCTCCGCAATTATTTTGCAAAACAGTAGCGTTTTCAAATCTGCGGGAACAAAGAGCCAGTCCCGAGATCGATCAAAATCTATCAATTTCATCATGGATGGTGGTCAGTCATGTAACGGGCAGTGCGAAATGAATAAGATATGTTTACTTTTTTTATAAGTCTGTACATAAACATTCGTCAATAATATTTCAAGTAACAATAGCACAGAATGGTTCAGTCTATGGGCACAAAACCGGAGAGTGTTGTAGTAGAATTCAGTAATGTGGCTTGTTTGTATTCACGATAGAGATGATCATGCATGGATACACATACTGTATAGATTACGCCTGCACGATGTTCTCGCAGTGGGTACATGCGTGGCGCCAGGGCTCGCGTTAGCTTTTTAGCATAGCAATTTGCTCACATTGCTGCCATTGTATGCAAATTTTGAGATTGTTGTAACAATTTTCCCCCATCCATTGCACTATCAATATGATCCAAGCAAGAGGCTGTTTGCAAAAAAAATGCTACAAATAAAATACCTTAGGACGCGAGCCGGCCGAATGGGTACTCCAATGAGTCGTCGTATTACGCCAAACGTTACTAATTATTTGCACGGAAGTGGTTTAATCGTGACAGAATTTGTGGATGGAGGCCACATGCTAAAGTTATTATTTCTTTTGAGGGCAATGGTTGTAATGTTTATGAATATTGTGCATCTTATAGCAGACACCAAAATATGGCAGTTTTCACCGTGGCTACTATGAGATAATTGGTTTTAAAAGTTACACAAGGGCGAGTAGTGCTAATGTTACCATCAGGTTCGATGTATCCATCCTGATGTCACATAGCAGTATGGTTATATTGTGTTTTACAGAATTGGTAATATATTATATTATGATTTTACATGGTAAAAACGTGCTGCTATTTGTAGTATAATACAAGCCTATAGTAGCCAATCTGCAATACTTGTTCTAATTTAAAAAAAGTGACACATTTCCGATATACTCCAATGTATTCTCAAACTAATTCGATTATCGTGGAAATAATTAAAACAGAAAAAGTTATATTTTTTTCACTGAAATTGAAAAGTAGGGGTGCCTATGGGAAAATTTTTAAACTAGTTAACATTAACACATTAATAGAAATTATTTCCCCTGTGGTTAGGTTGATGGCTCCATTATTGTGCTATGTCATAAGCATACATCACCTTTTGTTTTCTGTAGCCAAATAAAAGAAAGTAGCAAATTATGAGTGTCTAATCCATATTTGAAATTCACTACATATCACAGAAAAGCTAGATGACTTGACATCTCACGTTGCACCTTAAGGGTGCAACTTTAATTCATGAGAGATATCACATACCATCAGTCCCTAATAAAATTAAAGTATTTTTGCACTGATTTAAGCTTTCCATTAAAAATTATACCCATGTGAAATGAGAATTAGCTAAGAATTAGTTCTTTGGTGCAAAAAAGTTGGTGAAATTATATCAATTCTGATTGGAAACAAATACCAAATTCAGCTAAAAAGAAAATTATCTTGTGGTATTTTGAGACATTTCTTTAGGCCCAAATACAGGGCAAGAACATCTATTGAGTATATATGAAATCTCTACATGACAAAATATGTGGAAAGCTGAAACATATCCACTGCCAGCTCCAGTACCTAATTACTTTCATCAGATCTTTACACTGCTCGATTTGGGCAAAACTACCAGGAGAATAATAAGTGAAAAAACTGCATCTTCCCATGTTTGTGTTATAATTTCCAAGTGACAAACCAACAAAATATACATCACAAAAGGTCGCGTGAGCATTCTGCTAAATAATTTGAGCCCCATCAATCTTTGGAACATGCAGCATTGGGCAATTCCACAATTCTACAAAATTGAGTCTAAGTGTCACAACCGAAAGGTGACGTGCCTACATGCCAGTTGCGTCTCGTTTGTTTATTCATTATCTCACGACCCCTAACATGGCTTTTATTACTTTCAAGAGGATAATCACTCAGTTGTAAATACACTATGTAATTATGAAGATTCCACCGTTATTATTTCCTGAAGTGGATTACAACAGGATTTACCGCGTTTACATGGGCAAAAGTCGCCGTTGAACTCACTAGCTTGTGGCAGAAAACCAATTCCATTCTGTGACAAGAGGAAACAGGGACAGTCATGATCGGATAGAAAGCAGGATGTAATTGGAAAGATCAAATTTCAATGATGACACAAATTAATTGAAGTGAATTTAAAATTGTACGGTAATTATTAATTTATGGCTTCTTTCTATGTAAGGGGTTATCAGGTATATTAGCTGGGGGGAGGGCCATGAGAATGCGAACCTATTTGAAAGTGCGGGCCAAATTCACCTGAAATTCTATGTTTCCCTTATATTTTTACGAGCAAGTCGATGCGAGGCCAAAAGCCCATGGGCGTGCATATTGGTAGTCTGTATACTCAGAGTGGGACTCTGTTCAAGCAAAGGTAAAATAACATAATGGTCATGGGCAACGGCATAGTGGCACAGGGGGTAGGGGGTGGTTAGTTTCCCTTCCCACACAGACCATGGAACCCTTGTTGTATTTGCTTTCATTTGGTTTACCAAATCTTTATCAAAAAAGATGTGTGATCGGAAACCAAAGACAAAAAACTCACGCCATCAAAGATGGTGGTACGCCATCGAAAGTCAGCAAAACAGGTTATAGTTAGACATGGATGAGTCAAAGGTCATGGGACAGTAAAAGTTCATTGCGGCGGTTCCAGGAATGCATAGTTTATTTAAAGGTTGAACGAGAGATTTCAAAATAAACAGGTGTCCCTAAAAAAATGAAAAATTCTTATTTTTGCCCTGATGCCAAAGCTTTCCATAAAAAATATTCCCACATCTGAAAGGAATAATAGCTGAGAAATGTTCGTTTAACACATAATTGTGAAATTTCTAATGTTGTTAGGAGAAAATAAAAATTCAGGCCTATTGTTTTACATTGAAATATAAGCAAATCCAAAATCACCTTTTTTCTCTCTTCTAAGGACATTTTGTAGGATAATACAAGGTAAGAAATTATTGGGGTCTAATCTATTGAAAATACTATATTACACAAATTTGGATGCCTACAAAATCTCTGTTGCACCTTTAAATTGCGCCTCAAAACACAATATGTGTGGTTTCTATCTCAAATCAATGTCAGATCTTACAGATAAGCAAACACTGGCATGTCCACAGATAAAGGAAATCTGGTATAAATTTATGTTGTAGTCAGTAATCCATTCAGCAAATTAAGATATGTGATGACTGGGGAGGTGTGCATGAGGTGTCTCACGACGATATCCAATTAGAATTGGCAAATCATTTTCAAGATCAAAGATCAATGTTGAGTGTGTGCAATAGGACTTGCAACATGAGTAGTTATCTTGGACTAGTTGTAAACGTGTTCCTGCGAGTCTGCAACCATTAGCACAAGCATGGTCACACCATTATTACCCAAAGTTCAAATACTAAAAACAACTTTTGCCACTGGTTTTTGCAAGTAGTTTGGTGATGCCCAAGAACACACATGGTATAAAGGTTATTTATGATTCTCTGGAAGTATTTGGCCTTATTCTTGTTGGTTTAAAAGGAGTGTACGGGTCAGCTCATTAAATTTAGGATTGGTTGGCCGGACATCGTGGATAAAAATCAAACTGCAGGGGTGCGAATTTGTGCGAGTTTGCGAGAATCAACTTACTCAGGGGGGAGTAGAGGGGGGCGCACCCGGGCGCGCGCCCCTTATTTTTTTGCAGAGCACACAGGGCGCCGGGGCCGCATAGAGAGCCGGGTGCACTGTAGATCTATAAAATGACGTTTAACCACACAGGGCGCCCTATAGATCTATATAGGAATGACGGTACAGGGCGTCGATGGCAGTGTAGATCTAGCTTTGCGGGCGCCCTGAAAATTTGGCGCCCTCTCTATTACGAAATCCTGGATCCGCCCTGTTAAGTGAAATGACAACATTTTAATACTGATTGTCAATGGGAGAAATTGAGGTTCATCATATTGGATGCTAACCCGCCAGAATCACTGCAAGAATCGATTTCGGTGATTTCGTCGAATTTGCATCCCTGCAGAAGCTACGTGAGGTGAAATAAGAACCAAACGGAAAGGTTTATTATGCCTTAGACCTACAAAATTTACACAAAATATGAAAAGTTAAAGCTGCACAACAAGAAAAAATTTCAGCAAGCATGGGCATCACAGGCCTTTTGATATTGTACATTGTTGGCCTAAAAAAAAATATCCCGGATATGATCTGACTATCGTGATTTGCTGGTTGTACAGCAAATGAAATAGAATTTCGCGGTTCTCGGCTTCGCGCTCGCTATAGTCAAAGAATGTAATTGATCCTTGACCCTGGACACAACATGACTTTTGACCCTCTCAACAAGGAGGGGATAGCCATGGTGACAGGATAAAAGTTGTTTCCAATTGAGCTTCACGTTTTCAATTTAGGTCAATTTTAACATTTGTAGCCCATTTTTTCAACTTGATCCCTCATATGACCTTTGACCTTCAACATGACCTTAAACCTCATCAACATATGCGGGGACCTCATTGTGCACCTATGACAGACGTTTGGTTCCAATTGAAGTTTCAACTTTTCAATTGAAGTCCATTTAAAAAAAAACAAATTAATTAGTCGACAACACCTACTCCACAACACCACCCAACGCAAGAGGATTGCTAAGATGTCCTGCCAGCTATAGCTGGAGGCAGGGCTTGAATAAGGATTTCAGATCCCGGAGCCAATTTTGGCGTTTTTTTAACATTTTATATTGCCCTGGCTATACAAATGTACACCAGTTTTGTGTCAGAACCAGGGCATGTTTGCCTTTAGCAGGGGTAATTTGGGCCTTGCCCTGCTTATTTCAAGCCTTAGCTGGCGGCCCACAAAAAAATCATAAAATTCAGATTTTGCATGTCTTGTGTAAACCCCCAAAGTATGCAACATTACCTATAAATGATAGGACCAGGAAGCAACCCAATAAGGACAAAAAATTGGGGGTATTTAGTCATTAGTGTCCGAACGGACACTTCCTACAACAGTAACTGAATGGAGATCGTATCTTTGAACACTGCCGTTTTCTTCCTTTTCCGTCAACTCTACAGCTGGAAAAACAACTTAGATAATTCACTACCGACTTATCCTCATTTTAGCTATTCCTGCAAATTTAAAATATTTTGATCTCTTGGATAAATCACTGATTGACAGTGTCTTAATTCACCTCAATATGACATTATAAACCACCCAACATTGACTATAAACCCTTCTTTCCTGTACCTTTACAAATCTATCATATGCTCGAAGCATTGGATCAAAATTTTCTAAATAACCCCAAGTATTTAGCGACATCTGAGCATATACCGTTTTTTATAAAGCAAAAACAGAAACATTAATTTTGATGAGATGGGCGTGAGCGGGCCCCAATTGTCAAAAATTTGAGATGTTCACTTGGATTATATTACACGTCAACTCAACTAACCAGAATCTGGTTTTAACCAAAAGTAATTAAAACATAAGTAAAGTTGAAGATCCACAAAATGGACCTGGCAGAAAAAACCTTTCTTTCAAAACTTATTTCCAACATATGGCTAGTATAATTTTCAAAGAGCTGGGCATTTCTTGTGTAAGAAGGGGACGAATTTTTGATAACAAAAATAAATTGTAAATCAAAATATCAAACAGGAGGGGTACCACAGAAGAATCCGTTGAGGCTGCCGAACTCATTAAGGTGGTGGCAAAAACCCAAAAAACCTCTCCCAACCTTTGGTTTAGACATTTCTATAGCCAAATCAGTTGATTTCATCCAAAGGAGTCCAAAAATATTTGAAATTGCAAGAGATGGGTTTAAAAGTGAAGTATAAGCAGTGGCGTAACCAGCGGGGGGGGGGCAGGGGGGGCAGGAATGCCCCCCCCGGACACCGAAATATGGGGAGGAGAAGGGGGTGTAAATGGGGACGGGAAAAGGAAGCGGAAAGAAGAAACAGGATAAGGGAAGGAGAAGGGAAAAAGAGAAGAAAAGGGGAAGGAGAAGGGAAAAGGAGAGAAAAAACGAAGGGGAAGAGAAGGGAAAAAAGCGGAAGGAGAAGGGAAAAAGGGACGAAAAGGGGAAGGAAAGGAAATGTAAATGAGAGAAGAAAGGGGATGAAAAGGAAAAGAGGAATAATTAATAATCCATAATTCTTGTGTAAGTACTATTGATTTTTTTCCGCCTGAAACACCACCCCCCACCCACTCCCCCCCCCCCCCCCCCCCCCCCCCCCACCCCCCCCACCCCCCCCCCCCTCCCAGCTTTTCAGAATTTCGACCCAATGGAAAAAAAATATGGGTCAACCGGCGAGCGTTTAGCGAGCAGGAAAAAAATGGGGGAAAATCTTGAGTCTTGCCCCCCGGAGGCTCAGGTCTGGTTACGAGCCTGCCGTGATAAGTAGAACCCCCATAAGTTACTTTCTTCACTGAAGAATGACAGAAAAGGAAGCCACAAACTGCAGTTGTCAAATGATATGACTCTCCATTCCGTTACGTGTTTGTAGTTAGGACGTGTCCGACGGACGTAGTAAACTAAATAACTGTAATTTCTGTCGGTTCGCTGTTGGATGTACAAAGTGGAATTATGCCACCTGATTGGTGAATTACGGCTCTTCCAAGTTACTCCAGGGAGTGAAAGATTACATTTGGAGTGAAATGAAGTCAACAAAATCACCACTTTCAGCAAAAGTACTCAATGAAATTATTTTTTTTACATTAATATCATCAAAAAGTATATCCTGTGAGGTATTCAAGAAAATATCTGGAGATCAGATCAAAAATTGATTAAGAAAAATCAGTACCTCTATAGACGGTCCAAATAAATAAGTTTCACACCAGTCGCAGAGAGTGTGTGCCAAATTCAACAAATGCGACAGACAGAATATCGATTTTTTGTCATTATTAGGTGCTTCTAGGCCCGATCATTGTAGTAGAATATGTTGGGGGTAGGGGTACCTGTACTGTTAATACAGACATGCAAAAATCTGATTTTTGATGATTTTTTTAGATTTTCTGATTTGCAAATCACTGATAGTGCCTTTAAGGAAAATGCATGTCACACACATTATAAATATGGATGGATTCAAATTATCTCTTTGTCTTATGAATGGGGGAGGGGGATTCCTCTTCCAACCCAAAAAATAAAAAAAAAAACGATATTTTAGTATTGTATGTTGCAAAAGAGCTGTCACCTCTCAATGTTCTTGTTTTCGAATTGCCATCATGTTTTATGACAAGTGGTCTTGCCCATGTCATGATGGACAGGATGTTGTCAATGTACGATTGACATGCTGGCAGTCACTGTGTCAGAATATGAACATGGTGGATCAAAAGCATGCAAGACATGATTGAGTCGGTTGCAGAAGAAATCACGAAAAAATAATATCCAAATCATGACATGCATAGTGTCAACACGAACATCGCAGTCGAGCATTATTTTACCACCCATATTCAAAGTAAGAATTCAACGTTGCCAAGTAATCGTCCAGTGGCACTGGTACTATCAGTGGCCTATAGTCATGTAGTTGTAAACATAAACACCGGGGTGTGAATACTCACGTGTCTATCCGATTCGCATCAAATCGAAAAAGAGGCCGTTTTCAGCATTCCCGAACCTTTTTTAAGACCACGGAGCACTTGACTTCCGTATGTTAGCTATTGAACTATCATATTGTTTACAGAAACAATGACCAACTAAACCAACATGATTGGCTGTGGCCTGAAAATGTGGGAGTGTGTGGGCTGGTCAGGCGGAATTCCATTTACAATGCAGGGGAGCAAAAATAATAGCCTGCATTTGGTTAAGGTAGAAGAGGAGGGATTGACAATTTTTTATTAAAGGTGCATTTCGTGATTTCAAGACCTTCTGTTTTATTCATTGATCACTAAATGTCCTTGAGAAAAGATGTATTCCCAAAATTGGAGATGATCACGATTTGCTGGTTTTTTATGTTTTAGCAATTGCCTCGTTCACACGGTACCATAGGCTACACTGTGCTGTACTTCGTCCGTTTCGACCAGCAGAAAATACAAAATGCGAAGTTCTTACAGATGCGACCGAACTTGCAGTGTAAGATTGGGCACACATGGATTACTTAGGCTAACGGTTCAGTGATATAAAACATATTCAACATCTTTAGGAAGTGGGGGGACGAGGCTGGGGACGAGCGTGGGATCACGAAATTGGCCCCTTTCAGAAACATTTGATAGAAACTTAGTCTTTGGGTAATAATAAGTGTCTCACAAAATACTCAAAAAACCCGGCAATTTCAAATTTCTTGCACTATGAATAGCTAATGTCCATATTTAATTAGCGCAAATTACACAGGGTTTTGAAAACATGTAGATCCGCAATAAAATGCACAGAAAGTTGATTGAGTGGTGTCAAATTAAAGCTTTTGAAAAGACTCTATGCATTGGTCTAACTGGAAGAAACATCCCAAATATAGAGGGTAGGTAGGGTATTACAAAAATATGATTTGACACACATGAATTTTGGAACATCTGACCCACAACCTGAAAAAATTTCAAAATTAGTGTATTGAAGTTTAGACCAAATGCACATCTTTGGTTCTAAAGATCATTGTGCAAAGTTTCAGCTCTATAGTGGGGTTGTAGGTGTAGTTGCCTGGCCACATTTTTTTACTTAAAAGATCGCAAACTCATGAAAAAATGTATACAAGAAAACTCTTTTTAAATCTAGAATACACTTAAATTGCATATTTATGCAAATATTTATGTTTAAAAGCACTTTTGAAAACAGATTAGAAAGTACATGAATTTTAAGAAATGTGTGATACTATCCTGCGACTTCAACATGTTCCATTTTGAAGTTTACGGAATGGTTAAAAGTAAAAATGTTTTAAAATAGCTGGGTTGAAAAAACAAGAGAAAACAAAAGAAATTTGCGACCTACACATTCCTTGTTTTTATTGTTTGAAGCAAGCAATTACATCAAACGGTTGAACTAGACTGAATGTCCGATTTGAATGGGATAAAGTATTAAAGTAAAAATTGTGCTCTGTTGAATAAGGTCAAAAAAACCATTGAAAAAATATTAATTTTTGGGGGTCTAATCCCTCCCCTTCGACCTTAAGAGGTATGATACAGAAGGGAGTATGGTAAAATACAAAAATCAGAAATTATCGGAACTTTGTGAAATATTTCGCGACACACATGTCTATTTACAGTCTTTTTGAAATCGAACTGCGCGTAGCCCTTACTTGGAACTTATCTGCGGGTTTTGAGAGACATGTATTGCAAAGTTTGATGTGTGGGCATCATTGCTGTGCAACATGTACAAAATTAAATCGTCAATTTAATCCTTAAAAAGGCACAGGAAATGAGGTGTTAAGGTGGATGCTGCACGATCGGTGCACAGGCCGTCTACGGTCCCCATGTACGCGCAGGGATCTTCAAGTGATTATTTAGAAGCCCTAGCCAAACAATCAGTACCGTTTTTTTTTTTTCCCGACTGAGCTGAAGTATTTTTCTGCGAATTGCGCAACGCAGCAAATATTGCGTAATATAGTGCGTCATTTATGATGCGACGAATTAAAAAACAAAAGGGTCTTGCCCTATTCCATCACCTCTCTCAGCGCACCAAAACAGCCCTATAAAACAATATCGGGCAGGAAAAAGGACAAACAGAAGTTTCATGCACTACCTGTACATAGTTTAGTACAGCCATTGGTAGGACTGTTGAAAGTTTTGTAGTATAGGCCTACACACGTCTTCATTTTTTGCCGTGTGAGTTGTTGATGCTAAGCTCCGATTTGGTACAAAGTCTGAATGCAGTGAATGGAAAAAATACCCGCGCATATCAAACGATTACAGGGTCCTATTTAAGGATATTTATTTTAATTTGGTTATTTAACTTTTTTAAGCATTTAATTCGAAAAACAAGCCCAAAAACATTAAAAAAATCAAAAAAAGTAAAAATATTAAAACAATAACGAACAAACCCTAAGCAAAAACAAAATTTCAACAAAAAAAAGTTGAAAAGAAAAAAAATTGAAAACAATTGTTTAAATAATGCTTGAATCCGCTGCCCGTTCTACCTCTTCGCACATGTTATAGCCAAACCGGAGCAAATCATACGGTTTGCAAAGATACAAAAAATAAATAGAGCCAAAGGCTGAAAAGCGGAGGAATGGCTTTGCAAAATATGAGATGAAACGATTTTCATTAGGGGCGGGAATTAAACCCTCGTGTCTTTCCATTCATCATAGAGTAACAAGAATGAATGGATGAATCAGCGATATGCATTCTGGACACGCTCCTCTTCGCAATCGATACGCTTGCGCATTCTTCAGTGATGCGTGAGGCGAAAAGTAAAATACGCGTTGCAGAAAAAATTCGCCAAACCAAAAATACAAACGTTGTGCAATTTGGCCACATTTGTGTGATAAATTAACAAAAAAGTAAGTCCGTTGACCCACATTTTTTTATTTGGTTTTTGTGACCGTATGTGGTTGGGACCCTGACATGAATAAAAAAATCGAAAAATGCCAGGAAGCGTTTTCTTGGCTGTGATCGGATTTTAGCATAGTTTATCACATGTCCCATAGAACTGTGTACAAATTTTGGCAAAAAATGTGTTTTTATAAGTAAATATCTCGAAAACGAATTTGTAATGATTTTAAAAACAAATATTATTATTATAGATTTTGAATCAGCACCAATGAAACCTATAGCAAATTTTAAGAAAATTCCAGGATGAATTACGATCGTGCAGCATCCACCTTAAACCTACTACAAAATCTTTGTGGGAATGGGATCAGTCATTGCAATAAACAGGGCCGGAAAAAAAATAACTACTACAGGCGACGAAAAAAAAGAAAACCCCGGTTTTACGGACTGGCGAGCGGACCTTTCACAGGTTAGGGGTCGGTCGTGTTGGTCGGTCGAAATTTTTCTTTTTTTCTTTTTTTTTTCTTTTTGGAGACTAAATAATTGGCCGAAAATAGCCCCTAAAAGTCTGAAAAATACCAGAAGAAGAAAAAAATGCAAAATTATTTACAAACAAATTTTCTAAAAAAAATTTGCCAAAATTGATAAATTTGGGCTAAAAAACAGATGATTTTACACTGATTTTGGAAAAACTAAAAAAAAAAAATTCTGCAAAACTGAAAAATCAGGGTCGGTCGGGCCGTAAAAACAGGGTTTTTAATTTCATCGCCCTCAGTGACATCATTGTGAGACACTGATTATCAGGTCAGTATCATTGAAAGGATTACAACAGTAACCTGCATATTTTCTATGTTACTCGCTGATAACTCAATGGCTGACCACAAAATATGAGGTCATTCACCAACCAAAATATGGAGTGCGTTCTGCCGGGGGATTTTCTGGTCCCTCCTTGACACAAAACCACATCAATTCTATGGCATTCCTAGCGGACAATCAGTTCTTTTTTTAAATTCAAATGCCCACGTTGTGTTAAATTGCTAGTTTTAGGTTATATCAACACTTTATATTACGGTTCTTTCTGTGAAAAACAGACACTAAAACATTCAAAGCGGTCTTGAAGAGTGCCCTTTACCGACTGTTTTATTAAAACGATTTAAAAATAAAAGTACCCTTTTGTACTAAAAATATGGAGATAATCAAGTTTTTTTAATTTTTGCTTTAACCATTTATAGTCTCAAAAGAACAATGGGAATTATTACTTTTTCTGAAAGGCATATAAAATTTGCAAATTAATTTAAGAATATCAAGATCATTCTACAGGGTGTGGAGCAATATACAGGATGAAATCTCATAGAAAGTACCAAAACATTTTTCACTTGTCATGTCTTACTTTTGGCATCACAAGACATTTTATTTAATTATATGGTTCAAAAGTAAGTAAAATGAAGTATTTGTTTGTCTCTGGGGTTATGTTATACAGGGCGATCAAAAATTATCACAATAATAGTACATTAAACAAATGTTTACATAAATATGTGATTAGGAACCTATCATTTGATAAGTATGACCTCCTGAACAATTTCCACCAAACTCAGAATAATCGGATAAAAAAATTGGGCTGTTGGTGTCCATGGCAAGAGAAATTTTGGTTTAAAACTGATCACTTTGTGGAAGTTTTAAGTCTAATGGTGGATTTGGGGTCAATAAATCCATTCCCGCTTAGAAAATTGATTGTGCATCATACATGCAATGGTATGTTTCTAAAATAAGCAGTTATTAACCAGAAAATAAGCATATTAACCAGAAATAATGTTTCCACATGACATTTGTTTGTCATGTGAGGCAAATAAAGGTTGTCACGGGTGTTGTGACATCCGAAGAATGGCCCAAATATGGAATATAGTGTGGAAATTGATTATTTAGCATTTTTAGCGACCGCCTCAAAAGCATTATTATAGCACTAAAATGCTCTCATTCTTAAAACTAGGTCATTTCCCATCAAGTAGAGACAAAACCCGCATGAGATCGGATATTCCTAAACATTTGGCAACAAAAAAATAATTTCCACTATTCTACACTTTGCTGACCATGAAACGGTATGAAGATAGTGTGACATAATGTAGGTATGTTGGTACTCATTTTGGTAGAAATGGAAAGAGGAGGACTAGCTATATATTGCGTTTACCAGAATCAAGTGTCTGTATGTTCCTGTGTTGTGCTAGGAATGTTGGTACTTCTCTACCGAAGGGGGGTGCCCCCCCCCATCCATCACTTTGGATCAACCTGTTCTTAAACCCGGTGGAGGTTGTTTTTGGATTGAAAAGGAGCGGAAAAAGTATTATCTTGCATAATATATATAGTCCTCCGACTCACAGTTCCCCTTCCAACGGTGAAAAAGAGGGCACTCGATTCAGTTGACTCTTCACCCACCTTATAGTTTCACGCTTAATACGAGTAATGGAGGCCGGACTATGATTCCTGCCATATCCTGTTCACCGTTTTAGAAGTTAATTATGTCCACCATACTCATATTCCGGTGTTTGTTGTAGAAGTTATTATAGTCCGCCGTACTCATTGTCCGGCCACAATGGTAAAAAATAGACAATCGATCAGTTGACTTCACGCAACGTTATTTCACTCTTATTCCGTATCGTTCTATGGCAACCCGGATGAGGGTCCCGGGTCGGACGTATCTGCTTTCACAGCGGGGGGGGGGGGGGGGGGGGAGGGAGCGGACACGACCAATGATTTTTGGATATGGGATTTTTCAAACGGTATGGAGCTTCTACTGCACTTTCTGCCTAGGTCCTAGCGACAAATAAAATACATTCTTTAAAGAGGGTTAGGGGATAAAACCGCTGCATATGCAAACAGGGTAATTTCCAATAACGGTAGGTTATTTAGATTTCCAATTTTCGGAATATGAGTAAGAGCGCCCTCCTTCCCGTAAGTCTTGATTAGCACTCTGTTACGCCGGGTTGCGCCGAATGTTGATGCCGATTTAATTCAATGTTGTGTTAGGTTGGCATGTCCTACCCCCTTGACACCGGGTTCGGAAAAAATGGGGGCGCTTCTTACTGGAAATATCATCGTCAGGGAAGGGCGGGTAAGAAGTCCCAATTTTAGACGTCACCATTGGTTTTTAACTCGTAAAAACTAAATCTTGACGAAAACATTCTAAATTTTTTCATATGTTGAAACTTTGACCAAAGGAATATCTTCTTTTTAAGAATCTCAACTCCACTGTAAGGCTGTTTCTCCCTCGTAACGGAATGAGGCGAGGTCGTTGGTCATGGGAACACACATGCCCGACCCAATTAAAGCACCCAAATGGTTTTGAGGTTTTAATTTGCAATCCGCATTGTTGAATTTTTGATATTTGGGTGTTTCTTCCAAGTGGAAAAACCGCAGGTTTTCACCTCTATGGAAGAGAAACTGGTGAAACCGTGGATGCCACATTGTAGCTTTCGGATATTCCAGTGTATATCTGGTCTGACTTTTTAAGGCTTTTTA
>JAMKCH010028837.1:0-17573 GCA_023653785.1 Ophioderma brevispina | reverse complement strand
TCCATCCCCCATATCTTGGGGGTGCTTTCAGGGTGTGCACCCCCAGGGGTTCATGCTAAAACATCCAAAACCAGCCTATTTTTAGCCATTAAAGGTCCTTCCACCCCCGAGGGGGTACTCGACCCAAAATTGGGTACAGGTGTGCGTCCGCCGGGTAAAAAAATCGACCCATGTTTATAGTGACCAAATTGTACAAAAATATGACCCATTTATATAGTTGGTCCCGAAATTTCGACCCATTTCTATAGTTGGCTTTGAAATTTCGTACCATTTTCATAGTAATCTTCGCAAAATCGGCCCATTTTCATAGTAACATTTCCGAAATTTGGAAAAATCAACCATTTTCATTGTGATTTTACTGAAAATCAGAAAAATTGACCCATTTTCATAGTTAATTGTGACCAAAAATTGGAAAATGGACCCATTTATATAGTAGCAATGGCCTCAAAAATGACCCATCAATATAGTAGCATGGTGGGAAAAATGACCCATTGTTATAGTAAGGGGTGAAAAATGTGACCCATATCGGCGGCACATATGTACCTACCCTTTTCCACTGAGTACCCCCACCCCACCCCACCCCCGGGTTCCACCCCCAGGGTCCCCTCAAAAAGCCTGGTCTGGATACGCCGGTGAATGACATTCTTAGACCTGTTCAAAATGTACTGAGGTGATTAACATGTGATAAACACAAAACACTTTTGACTATTGCCAATTAAAATATCATCTTATGCTGTTTTCTAGTCAAATTTTGACTGGGAAAAACAGTCATTTTGACCAGAAAACAGGTCATTTTGACCAGAATATTGTCAAATATTACAATATTATGGATGATTTTACCAGATTTTCCAGTCAAATTTGACTAGAAAACAGTGTAAAATCAAATTTGACGCCGAGCCATTTTAAAGAGTTATATGAGTTCACAACACATTCAAAATGTAGGCCTACTGAGGTATTATGTGTATATGTGATGATTTCACAAGAATTTAAACCGTTTTACTTCACAAACTCAGAAGAATTTCTATAACAAAATATGGAATCCAACTTGGGGACATTTTTTAAATGCCTCGTCAAATATGATCTTACACAGTTTTCTAGTCAAATTTTGACTGGGAAACCTGGTAAATTTGACCAGAGTCTTGTCAAATATGACTATATTCTTGTCAATTTTACCAGGCTTTCCAGTCAAAATTTGACTAGAAAGTTATATGCAGAGATTGCAAGAGAAATTGAACTAAAAACTTTGATTGTATATTCCTCTACAACTTCAAGATGGGTTTTTAGGTTTCCAGTCTGTGACACAGACTGTGTATCACATGGCCAAATTGAAGTTTTTTCCCCTTTAATCATTTTTTTTTTCAATCTCGATGGTATTTGCTAGTAACAATGACATATGGAATGAAAAAGATTGTAACTAAACACAAAAAGAATGAATTACAATGAAAAGACGTCAAACAATTAAACAAATACACGCAAATTATCACAAGGTCATGTCAGGGTCGCAATTAACTTTTTAAAACTGCTGTTCATACTTTCTGTTGATCACATACACAAAAAATTGTGCAATTTCCACATCAAAAAAATTGTCATAATTACATTATACCTTTTATTCTGTTGAGAGAATAAAGCACAGGGTTGGTGCAAAAGGTTTAATAAAGTTATGCTAAGTATTCAGTATACTAGTACTTGAAAATAAGAGCCAATTATAATATTTTATGCCCAGAGCAGAGATTGCCCTAATGTTGGAATAATGGAATCAGATTGGACCTTAGGGAATGTAATCTTTATTCCAAAGTCCAAAGTTTCAGACTGGAAAATTGACACTTCGAATTAGACTACAAAATAGGTTACCTAAAGTAAAGGGCATTCCTACTGAAGTCCGAATTTGTTTAAGTCTGAAGATGCAATATACTCTTAACCAATTATTATAACAAAGATGGGTTTACTGTCTATTTTGAATAGGCAATTGATTACAGTGGTATATTGTTGCTTGTTTGTGAGACTTGATTGCTGAATTTTGTGTATGTTCGTTGTTTGTTTTTACCATCTTTCTTCTTTAAAGAATCTCCTACTTTTCATCTAACAACACTTTCATTTGGGGGAGGGTGCTTTTAATCTTTCAAAACTTATGTTTTTGTAGTTTATTTGTTTTGTTTGTTTGTTTGTTTTTGCTGTCCATTTTCCGTGTCATTTTGACACGAGAAAAAATAAGAGTGTTAATGGAATTTATACTGCTTGTTGAGTTTTCAATTTCCAAACACTTCGTTTTGTATTGTTTTGTATGTGTGTGTGAGCATTTTTTTTCCATTTGTTGTTCTTTCTTTATAAAATATAAAATTCATGTATAATTGCATCTATGGAAATCGCAAATTAACTCCTGATGTTGGGCCACTAAGTAGGTTTTAGTAGTGATCATCCAAAAGCTACACTGCAAAAACTGGGGTGTTAAAATGTTAACACCAAGTCGGTGTCAAGCTTGTTGGTGTTAGTTTCTGGTGTTGAAATTTAGGATTTAACACCACTCGGCGTTGCTGCATAATTTTAATTATGGATGTTGGTGTTATGTTATGATTTGTTAGAGGCAAGCAGTTTTAATAGAAGCACAAAATAACAAAATCAAGCATTTTCTACTAAAATATCACACCTTACAAATATAAATGTTAACACCAAAGTTTGGTGTTAATTAACACCAGAGGGAGTGGTCCCATATTTACTCCAGGAGAGTGTTAAATTACACCAATAGTGTCAATTTGACACCCGGCAGTGTTAAAAAATGATTAACACCATACGTGGTGTAAAATTAACACCAAGAAGTGTCAAAGCATACATTGTAACATAAAATTGGTGTTAATATAACACTAACATGGTGTAATCTAACACCAGTGGGTGTGGCCCCGTATTGACTCCAGGGTGGTGTTAAAATTAACACCCATGGTGTTAAAGTTAATACTCCAGTTTTTGCAGTGTAATCTCTTTGGACTTAGGTTAATTCAGACTTCGGTAGGGGGATACCAAGTAAAGTAAGAAGGGTTCAGTGGTGCAGGCATACTGTTGCTGTTGTTATTATTTGTTATAGAGCATTAATGAGGATTCGGTTTATACTTGAATTTGGAGTAACCTCTGATTTTCAGGCATGCCACACATGCTCTAGTTATTTCGCTAACATCTTAGATTAATTAAGACATAAACCAAGAAGGATTGTTCAGTGGCGACACCAGACCTCTTTTTCTGGGGGGGAACAGGGGCAAAGTGAAATTTTTTGCGGGGCAAAAGTGAAATTCTTGGGTGCAAAATATTAAACTTTTGGAGATTTTTAACCAATTTTGGCCCAAAATCGCTGATTTTTTCAAAAAACTTGGTGATTTTTGGTCCCAAATCACTGATATTTGCAAAAAAATCCTTCATTTTTCTGTTTTTTTTGGGGGGGGGGACTGGGGGAAGAAAAAAATTAGGGTGAAATGTCCCCCTTTGCCTTGAAATCCACTTTCTTGGTCAAATTACTTTGATGTCATATACTCTTCTAAAATTATAAGCCACTTGATATCCCCAACATCCTTTCAAGAAAGTTCTGCCATTGTACATTTTGTTTGGGTACCATTGGCTGAGAAGATTTGGTACACTTAATTACTGATAGAACATGGACCTAGAATTTTAGGAGGCCTGGGTGGAGGGGGTTCTACGTTCTCAACACAAAATGACCATACAGGGATGTACCACAGACTGGTCTCATTTTCATGCACTACTTCTGGCATATCAATGACGGTATGACCCCTTTTTTCATGCCAATTTGGGTATAGCAATTGGTAATTTTTTTTAAATTTTCTCAAATTTCAGAAGCCAAAATTTTCTAAAAATTGTTGGAAACTTAAATTTCCTCAATCTGAAGCCAAATTTGCTTAATATGTCAAAATTTGGTGGTAAAAATGGCAAATTTGGCCCAAAATGTGCATCTTTGCAGGGGCGTAACCAGACCTGAGCCTCCGGGGGGGCAAGACTCAAGAAATTTCCCGATTTTTCAGGCGCCAATTTTTCCGGCTCACTGTGCTCGCCGAGTAGACCCAGCCGGGGCAACCTTCACCCTTCCCTTTCTCTTCTTTCCTCTTTCTTTTTCTCTTCTTCTCTCTTCTTTTTTCCCTTTCTTCTTCTCTTTCCCTCTTTTTCTTTCTCTTTTTCTCTTCCTTTTCCCTTTTTTCCTTCCCATTTTTTTGGCTCCCCTTCCCGATTTTACCCGATTTTCTGGTGTCCGGGGGGGCAGCTTGCCCCCCCGGCCCCCCACTGGTTACGCCACTGCATCTTTGATATAGCTATGGGTCCCTTTTTGGGCAAAAAAATGGTATAGCTATGGATCCTACTTTCAGAGTCTTAGAGGCACGTCCCTACCCAAACCAAACCCCCGGGAGAGGAGGAATGTAGGGTAGTAATGATGTTTCAAAGAATGACAGCCAGAAGGCTAGTCAGAGTCTATAGGCCTGGGGGATGTGGATTTAAAGCAAGAGTAAGATATTTGAGAGGCATTCAGACTTGGTGGTCCTGTAGAAAACCTGATAGGGCAGAGGGAGGAGGTTAAGTGTGAAGACCATGCATGTTAATACAATAGCTCCCTTATGCAATAAATAACACATTAACAGGTGTACAAATATGCCCAGTCTTTGACTTGGCTTGCCTGTACTGTGCTGTGGGTGCTTTGGAGCTGCTTTCAGTCTACTCAGTAGTTTGCAATCCAGGGTGTTTCCTGCAAATATTCAAGAAGAACAGTAGCGTGGGGGGGGGGGGCAGGTTGCTACCTAGCTCAGAGAGCATTGACTAGGAAGAAAAATTGACAAATTATGCTAAATCAGCCTTTTTCACCTCCAACCAGGAAAATCTGCTTCAAAACCACCTCCAACCATGGAAAATCTGCCTCAAAAATTGGAATTTTCCCCCTTTGAAATGACCCCCTTTACGCCCCTGCAAAAGAATGAGGCTCGGTAGAAAGACACTGACTGAGCATGAATGTTTGAATAATAAAATGAAAACCATCCAATTAGCTTAACAGAAACAGAAGCAGCCAATCATCTTACAGCACTTGTGATTTCAAAAAGCAGTTAATATACCCTTTGTCTCAGATTTGGAAGCCGAATTTGACACCCTTTATGAGACCCAAATTAGCTATATTACATAAGGCAGCTATTAGTAGCTAAACCTTTGCTGCACTTAGCATGTTTATACCATGTATATGTATAGCTCCTCTTGAATACAGCAGCAGAAAAGGTAAGCAGTTGTCAAGTGTTGACTTTCCTTATCTTAAGTCTACAGTCATCTTTGTATCATCTCAAAGCTATCTCAAGACAAGGTTGTCATCACAAACTACCTTATTCATTCCACGCGCCAAACACAAGTTCACCTTTTATGGATTGAGAGTTATACGCGCGTGTTCGAACATGCATCCCACCCGCGCGCGGGACATTAATCTCCAGTGAAAATATTGAACTAGGTATTGTGATGTGGTCATGTCTTATTTGTGTGTTAAGAATGATATTATACCCCTATGTTTTCCTTGCTATTGTGTAACAGGTCGAATACACTTTCCAATGTCAGTTGGGTTTGTCTAGGTATTTTAGAAGACAATCTTGGTCAACATTATAGTGTTTAGCTAAATGATCATTCACCACTTCTAATGGTTATCATACAGGACTTAAGTAGGAGCTACAGCTATGAGAGGGTCATGTCAGTGAAATTGAAAGGAGAAGGGTGGTTATCCCTCCAGGTCCTTATGGTCCTGCTATATAAACAACTTCAACCAGGTGTTAATAGGGCTGATCTGGGGACATTTTAAGGGATGACTTATTATTTATGCCCGGGGGTGGGGTCTGAGGTAGAAAAAAAATTGTGAGCAAGAGGAAAGAATATGAACAATGGAGAAATTTCATCGAATAGGGGAGAATGTAAAATTTTAAATTTCATCAAATAGGCCAGAGAATGCCAAATTTTAAAACAAATCCTGTACAGAAATGAAGGGAGAACACACAATTCTTGACATCATGCATTTTTTTAAGCCTAGATCATGAACTATCATGTACTTAAAGGACTTTTTGACACAATCTTGCAGTTCCTAGAATTCTTTAATCCATAATGTTTAGATTAGCTACTTAGGCAGGTACATTGTCAGCCTGGTCGTTTAGTTAGTAAGAAAATACCCTTTTTGCAATGTCAATGGGTAAAAAGGGGTAATTTGGTATAAATGTCTGGCTCTTCGTTCCCTTTTTTGAGGGATACCCCCACTTGCTTCTGGTGCCCAGCACATGGCTGTTTGACCCCATGCAAATTGTATTTTTTATTTTTAGAACACTTTTAAGCAGTGGCGACACAATTTTGACAACTGATATAAGTAGGGACATGCAAGAGCTATTATCTCTACAAAAATCAGAAAAATCCATTGTGAGAATCTTGCCACGTAGGCCTACATTGTCATAATTTGCATGTTGTATCGCCCTCTATATGTCCATTTTCCATAGAAAGATGTGTAAAACTAGTTAAGAAAAATCATATTTGCCCGAAATTAAATTTTCATAAAATTTACGCAGGTTGAAGTTAATGGAATATATAGTCCAACCAGTTGCCAAAACTGTGTCGCTGTTGGTATTTTTGTTTTATTTTGGTTTTGTCATAACAAATGAGACTTTCAAACAGCTGTGGACAGTCTGGGATTATTTTGATAAATTTGATCAAATTGATCAGATTTACCAGATTTCTAAAAGTTAAGGGGACTTTGGACCCCCCCCCCCATTTCTGCCACCACTGTTACAGAGTGGGGCTGACGTCAGTGATGGTTCAGGTGTGAAAGAAAGCATTACCCCACTCTCCTTATAAAAAAAAACACAATCAATATGCAATTAAATGGGAAAAATTCAGAATCTTCTGATCTCTCAAATTCACATAGCCGCACTTATCCAAAAATCAGGATGGAAATGCAAATGGTTATTCCCAAATTTCTTCCTAATATTTTGAGCTAAGGGAGCAGGAACCACTGCAACCTGACATTTTGAGCCGGGAGTAAAATCCCACCAGTTGGTTGGCATGTGAGCGAGGCTAGTGTTGCATTAGAACATAGTATTTCAACCTGCATAGAAAACATTGCTACTTCTTAAAATCACTTCAAGATTTGATTGAAAAGCATTTTCTCTTAAAGGTGCTTGTTCCGATCGTCTTTGGGATTAACCGGAAGTAGTATAAATTTTTATATCAGATGAAAGGTTGTATTTTTCTCATTGTTGTCCTGAAATTTCAGCTTTCAAATCCATTTCTTTCTCAAGATATAGATAAAAAACTACCATTTTAGTGGTTAACCACCAATATTAGCACAGTAGTGAATAGGGCGTTGCACTATGCATTATCGCGTCTGGCATCAAAACCGCAAGTCTGTTTCCCACGGTACTTAATAGTCAGTGTGTACAAGTGTCAGGCTCTCACATCAAGTAGAGGACACGATAAACAAAAATCGGAACAAGCACCTTTAATACTGATGTTTTCATTACATTTCTGGGAACTGACAAAGAAAATGGTTATAACTTTTTATCATCACCATCAATATATGTCCTGGTGGTTTATTTTAACAACTAGTTTACTCTCAAATTACATTTTCTTACATTTCAAAATCAAAATTTTAGGAAACACCAAGAACATATCACAAATATAGTGAAATAATTGGCAAGGTTATAGAAAGGTGCAAATTTACACTAAATTTAAGACCTGTCATCAATAATAAAACTATAGCACACGACCTTCTACAAAATATTGCAACACAGTACGCAGTCCCCAAACTTGCAGTTCAGAGAAGTTAAAGAAATATTGTTGTTGCAAAGCATGGTTTTGTTATATTAAGGAAGTGACCAATTTAAATATGAACCCATTTTTGGTGTTGCCATACATGTCTTAAGTCTCCCAGGTAAATGATTTTATTGACATGTAAATGAGTGGAACCACTGGCCATCAATTCCATTGTACCTTGGAATGTCTGTTGCTGGGCAGTGAGTAGGGAAGTTGGGTCTAGCCCTGCTTTACATAATGGTTTGTGATTGGATGAGAGGGGAGGTGTGCTGGCAAATGTGTATTGTAGAACCAATCGAATTTGGCGTAGTATAGTGCCTTGGATTGTATCTGATGCAGTGATTGGAGGAAAGTTTCAGGGAGTGCTGTGTGTGTGAATAGTGGGTATGTGGCTGCAGGGATGCTTTAGGAAAGAAATGATGGTCGGGTTGGGTTGAGAGGAGTCTGGTTGGTTGGTGACAGTGAATGATTTTAAAAGAAGTTGGGGAAAGAGATTGAACACTAACCTTTATATTGATATGTTATGATCATTCCTTTTATTTTAATGGTCAACATTAATCTGTCAAGCTGTAATATGGCATTTACATTAAAGGTTCGACGAGAGATTTTGAGGCATCCAAATATTTTGTCATAATAGTAATTTCATATAGATTAGACACTCAATATATTTCTTAAATTGTATTTGGGTGCAGAAATGTCTAATAAAGAGAGAAAAAGGCGATTTTGATTTCCTTACATTTGGCAATATAAAACATAGGCTGAATTTCGTACATGCTCCTATACAAAATTAGAAATTTCACAATTTTTGTACCAAAGAAACATTTCTCAGCTTAACCCTTTCAGATCAATGTTCTGATGGAAAGCTTTGCCATTAGTGCAAAAAATCAGTACTTTTGATTTTTTAGGGACAACTGATAGTGAATCTTTGTTTGCAACTTAACAGGTGATGTGAAATTTATAGGTAGACTTAAATTGGGTCATCCACCTTTAAAACAGCATTTTTGTATCATCTTGAGGAACAAAAGGTATTTGAAAGCTGAAAATTTCAGGAAGACAGTGAGAAAAATCTACCCTTTTATTATTAGAATTGATACTACTTCTAGGTAAGTCAGGGGTAGAGGTGTCCAAAGACAATTGAACAACGCACCTTGTAAAGGAGGATGGCCCGATTATTTAAGGATATGAAGGTTTTCATCTTGATAGATTGGCCTTTTCACTCCAAAACCCCATCTGTTAAAGTTGCCCGCCCAAGATTCAATCCGTGTTGTGATGCGAGAGCTAAAAACTGAATGTTAAGGCCCCTATAGAGTACTGTGTTTAAAATTAAATGGTCGACCAAAATGGGAGGCACATTTTTGCTCATATTCCAAACCAAAAATCCTTTGGCTCTAAAATTGCACAGGCGTAAATGAGTAAAAGATAGTAGCTTTCTTCTGATACCAAATGTTGACCACTTCCGGTAAAATCTGGGGCTTCTGGGGATGAGGCTATTAGCGATCGGGTCATGGACCTTTAAGAAGGGTCAGTTCTTTTATACAGTAAAACAGTTCTGCATTTTTTTTTTCAAATTTTGATTGGTCAATAGAAGGCAACATAACAATTTCTTTTTGGGGGGGTCACCATGAGTCTATATAGATGCTGAGATGAATTCAGGTAGCATATTATGTAAGGGATATGTATGGAAGGTGAGTGTCTGTCAAGTTACGATATTTTTTCCCTATTCAATGGTGATTTTTAGGATTTTCTGATATGACTGATATTGTATCATATATCATATTTATTTATTTTTCACCCATTCTAACAAGTATTATGTTATATTATAAATATACAGTGATTTGATATTACAGGATGAGGGAGATGACCAAAAGGCCTATTGGCCAGAAAGGGTCACCAGTCACTCACCACCCAGCAAAACAAGTAGATGTAATTTTACAAAAATCATACGAGTATCCATGATACGCCCACTGATATGACTATAAATAGCATGATGGAACAAGATTTTTTTTTTTTTTTTTTTTTTTTTTGGGGGGGGGGGGGGGGTTACCATGGCATATCTCCATCTTTCTCTACACAGAGATCCTCGTGCACCCAGTCATTCCATTGGCTTTACACACAATTAGTTTCCTGGCCGTACTTGCTCTCATGGTTTTCTTTTGGTATTCCAGTTTCATCCTGCTTTTGAAAGTGGATTTCCTTTCCAGATCAAACTAGTACTAAAAATATGAAATGTATAGAAAAAATTGTGCTAGTATGAGCATGGTTGTGCTAAATAGGGTGTTTCCAACCATTTCACATGTCTTACTTGAAAATTAAAAAACATTTTTTTTTTCAAGAAAGTTAGGACTCCATCTTTAAAGAGACACTGGCACATTTGAAAAATAGTGCACCCTCAAGATTTTTCAAAATCAATATTTTTGCATGGTTGTAAAGCTTTTATATACAAAAGCCCTCACCCGAAATGATTAAGACCAAATCAGCTTCCTTATGGGTAAATGGAACGATTTTGTAATTTCACGTCGCCGGCGACGCGAAATTCAGCAGACGACGAAAATGGTGTTTAACACAAGAACACGCACGCTGTATGCATGTTTCCCACGCTATGCACACTGTTTGACCGGTCTATAACCTTTGTGGTTTTAATATCAGTGAGTACGAGTCAAAAATAGTCATGTAATATACACATTTGTTGATTAAAGTTATGGAAAACTTAAAAGTTGGCCTACAAATTACCTGAATATCTTTATCCTCATATCAATGTCCCTATCTGTTTTGGGGCATGTTATTTTTATGTGTAAAATATATCTCTGTTCTTCCAATGGCCTAGACTATCATTTGAGAGCAAATTGAAGAAATTTCATATTTTGTGAAAATGTGCCAGTGCCGCTTTAAAGTTCCTTGGGTTAGGTTGAGTCACTTATATTATTGATCGGTAACATGTGTTTGATGTCATGGTATAATTGATAACATCAATAAATGTGGAATTCTTTTGTGAATCTTTGGTGCTCTTAACAATACACAGGTAATATTCAAATGCGGTTTTCAATAAGTGCATCTTCAGCCTATTGATTACTTTGCTCAAACCTTATATCTGCTTGTATTACTTGGTATGCGCTGCAGTTGCATCAAATTGCTTCTTATTTAAAGGGACAAAAATTGACTGAGGAAACAAATTTCTTTAAATTGGCACCTAATTGGTTGTAGATTACCCTTAAAAACCACATGTGACCTTTGACCCAATTCACAGACTGCAATGGCAAAAGACATATCGTCGCCCACATCACATACTGTCTTATCTGACATTTTTTACTTTTTTGAGATATTTTGCATATGTACTTAAAATGTTATGGTCTATGCATGCGCAAAGTTACAATCATGAAAGTGACCTAATTAGTGAGACATTAATTAAGAATTTTGATAAATAAGCTCAAAATTGCATATCGCGATTTCACATACTGTCTTATGTTTCATTTACACGTAATTTCAATACGCGTATAATTAACGTTGTTCGTAAAACAAGCTGTTTACACTTTTCACATACAGATCTATGTGCGTCTTATCTGCCTCGTGCGTGAACATGGCGTGTTTCACATACAGATCTATCTGAACGCATTGAAATATAACGTATGTGAAAATACAACTTTTTGCGTTTCACATACAGACTTATGACTTTATAGCTTTATATCGGGAATACAATTGCACTTTCAAATCTCAGCAAGCTTAAAACTTAAACTTCAGAATGTTTTCTTCATAATGCAAAATTAAAAAGTAATTGTAATGTGTAATTCCATAGTACAAACATGAAATCTCCCAGTAGAATTTCAATGGCGATTTTCTCGAAAACTGCATTTCGTCAGATAAGACAGTATGTGATGTGGGCGACGATATGCATTCCAGGGAATGCTGCATTTCTTCATCAAGGTGTTTTTTTTTAATTTTCTTGGCATTTTATTATTTTTTAAAATTAAATTGGTGATTTTTTAAGGCATAATCTTTCAATTAAGAGCAAATTAGGCAACGTTTTAATATTGACATCTTTACAGTGGTTCTGTATCTTTTGAATTTAGCCCCAGGGCTACCCATAACTTGTATTTTGGCAAAATTGTCTGCATAGTACTCCCTGTTTTTATGTCATAGGTTTATGAGTGATTCCAGCTTTCTAGGACCAAGAACTTTGTACTTGGCGTGATGGGGACTGCTCGTGATTTTCCTCAAATTCAAGATGGCCACCAAAATGACTGCCAAAATCATCTCAGTTGTATTTAAAATATCTCTGTAATTTTCTTGTTAGATTTCACGGTGGTTTGGTCTTTTAAACAAATTGGCACTTTTGAATTAGATTGGTATGTACCCAAAATCCGGTCTGAAATGCAAAATGGCCACCAAAATAGCCGACAAATTACAACAAATTTAATTGAAAGTGGTTATCTTTGCCACATAAATTAACTTTTTTTGTTTAATATATGGCTTTCGTGGTAGTAAAAGCCAACTTTGTAGTCTATTAAATAAGAAAAAAATATTTAACTTTTCTGACACCAAAATCTCAATTTTGATGGGTTAAGGTGGGGGACGAAGTTGTCAATTGGGTCACCCACCTTTAAATATACCAACAAACCAGTCAGCCCATATCTCTCTTTGTAAAAAACAAAAATACCACCCCGATATTTTTTTGTCAGTTATAGTACAGCAAACACAATTTTTTATGCCTGCCCTTGCAATTGTTATTTTACAGTGTGCATTCCCATTGGTAGAATTTGTGTCATATTTTCATTTGAATATGCTTAAGATGTTAAAATATGGCTTGAGTGCGATGTGTAAGCAAATGAAATAAAATTGATTTATTTATTAGCTTATTGATCACCCTAACCTTAAAGGAATGCCCTTCATACGCTTACATAATAATGAGACAATACAAAAACAGCTGATATTTCTCGACATGCGTGAAGCTACAGCTCACAGAGTGGGTGTAGTACCTCAGCTGTTATTTTATGGTGCTTTCCCATTGGTAGAATTTCTGGCTTATTTGGATTTGAATATGCTTAGATGACAAAACTCATGGCTTGCCAATAAACTCAAGTTTTGAGATAATACAATATTGGATGATTTTATAATGAACCATGGAACTGTGGGATCTGGAGGGTGCAAAGCTTGTCATTAGTATTATTCTAATTCTTCTGATTATATTATGGTCAATGCTAAGTTAGAGTGCCTTAGTTTCCATTTGTAGAATTCTTGTTGTTTTATTGAATGTGTATGGATGCCAAATTGTGGCAAAAACAGAAGGAAAAGTAATCATTCCAGGTATTTCTAAACTCAATATCAATTCTGATAACTGAGCATTTTTGGTGCAATGAAATTAATTCTTTGTGTGATATTATTTTACTTATCTGTGTCACATATTTTATAATTGTTATTCCTGTAGCCATATTTGGGGGGGGGGTGTCAAAATGTGTTTAATTTTGATCCAAATGTTGACCTTTGTCATGAAGGAGGGAGTTGGCAGATGTGGACCTTTTTACCCAAATTTCATGTTTAAGAAAGAACTTTTTTTGCTCACAGCACCTGCAAACAGCATTTTACACCTTTTTACTTTTGGAATTGGGGAGTTTTATATCAGGGTGAATGCATCTGAGAAAATGGTTGATAACTTTGCAAGCAATGGTTAATATTGCAATGACGTAATTTTTCTTTAAATAAAAAAAAATAACTGAATATTCAAAAACAATGGGGAAATGTAACTTTGAATATGCAAAAACAAATTTCTAAAAGTAGCATTAACAATAATGGAGACAGGTACCGTCATCTCAAGTCATTTTACATGGACAAGGGAGGCTTTTTGGGAAGGAATATGATGTTCTCCAAACTGTTTTTACTGCTTTATGGAAATAAAGTTTCCAGTTCTAACATTTAAAACTTGTGTATCCCTCTCAACCAATCACACACTAGAATTTGGTTGCTAAGCAGCCATCATGCACATCAGGGTAGACATGCACACAAGTTCTAAGTTGTATCCAGGGAGAAATCCAATACCCTGAAGCCCAATCTCTACCTTGCCATGTCACACCCCCACATGGTCTTCTATTAACACATGGGCGTAGTCTTCCTGTTGGCCATGTTGCAGCCATGCCAGGCTGAAAGGTTTATCCCTCTGACATTGTCTTATATTGACTAGAAGTATTGGCCACAATAGATGACCCTAAATTACACCCACTTCTCACCCCATGACAAGTCACACAACCCTTTCATCTATAAGCCTTGATCATTGATTCTTGAATCATAAATTAGTTATTGATAATCTCAATCCACCTACGAACATGATCTATTGATGGTGATTAGTCAAGCATCCAAAATCAATTCCAATAAATTGATGAGTCAAAGAGTGAGTACAATTATGAATCTGGTATTTATTGATTGCTGTTGAAACAATCCTCCTCCTAGAAGTGGTCAATTTCTGGCATGGACACACGAGGGTACTATTATAGCATACGGTTTGTAGCACGAAATTCTTCATTGTTTTTTTTTTTTTTGTTGTTTTTTGCTTTATGGGGATGACTGGTTGGAAGTTGAAGCCCATGAATTTTTAGTCTAACATCAGGGATGTAGCCTTCGTGTTGGATGGAGAGACAGCGTGCCAAATATTAGTAAAATAACAACACAAGCAAAAATGCTTGAAATTAGCCAGCACAAAAATTAATGCAAAAATAGGTATTTCTTAACACTAAGTATCTATGCTTTAAAGCGGCACTGGCACATTGTTACAAAATATGAAATTTCTTTCAATTTGGCTCTCAATGATAGGTTTCTAGGCCATTGGAGAACCGAGAATCTTTTCACATTAAAAATCACATACCCAAAACAGATAGGGGACATTGATATGAGGTTAGAAGACATCCAGGTAATTGTTAGGCCAACTTGTTTTCCATAATTTAATCAACAAAATGTTTATATAATGACTATTTTGACTTCGTACTCACGATATTAAAAACCACAAAGGTTTATAGACCGGTCAAACAGGGGGCATATGAAAACAGCAGAAAGTGCGTTGTTCTTGTGTTAAAAGCCATTTTCGTTCGTATGTGAATTGACGTCGCCGGCGTGGTACATTATAAAATCGTTCGTTTACCCATAAGGAAGCTGATGTGGTCTTAATCATTTCGGGGGAGGCCTTTTTTTTTTGTATTAAAAGCTTGAAAATCATGCAAAAATATCGATTTTGAAATTCTTGAGGGCGCAATAATTTTCAAATGTGCCAGGTCTCTTGAACATGTTAGATGTAAGTGGTACTAGTACAGTCTGCTAAATTTGATTAATGTACATGTAATAGCAGAGAATCCATTGGTTGTCATTGATTCTACTATGAAAAGTATCTTCAGTAGATAATATGTTGCATGGGTTCTCAGGTTGGTGTTATGTATTATGGGTAATGGTTTGTTTTGAGTGGTTGATATTCACCTTTTGGCAATCACACAAGGTGAGCACAAATGTTAAGACCAATTAATAGATTATTTGTATACCTTTAGGGGACAAAACACGTTTTTGGCTTACAGATGGATGAAGGAAATGCATTGATGGGTGAAAGAAATTATTTGCTTTGTTGTTTTATCTTATTTTAAAATTTTGTGACATGATGGTTGTTTTTTTTTTAAAACTTGAATTGCACTTCATGGCCTGTAGTGTCCAACAGAACCTTCAGACCAAAAATCCCAACCATTACAAAAGGAATAATTGGACATTTGACAATTTCTTTTAATTAAAGGTGGGCGACCGTGGCACCTCATTCTCCACTATTCTCCATTAAAATTGAGAGTTTGGTATATAAGAAGAGTGTTAACATTTTTTCATCACCCCAGTGAAATGTTAGACCCAAGAAGCTTCCTTTATTGCTAGAACAAAAAACATTCTCCAACAGTGGGTTATACACATTTATTGATGGGTGACTCAGAATTTTCCGGGGATGGCACCCTCAATTTTCCCAAATGTGTATTTTGTGCATGTACAATGCTCTGTCCACATGCTAATCACTGACAGTGTTTGAAATAGCGTAAGCTCAAATTGATGTCCTTCAAAAGAAAATCACAATTTGTGTTAAAATTTCTAGATCTGGAGTTTGTCATAATAATATCTATGCTATAGTTACAAACAAAACAAAAAAATTGTTTTTCATTTTCCCAAACTTTGAAATTGATTTCACATATTGTCACAATCTTCAAAAAAAGATCTTTAATTTTACTTTTTTAATAAACAAAAAGAATATTTTGAACACCCACAATGTCTGTGGGCCAAATTTTTTAGTGCACTATTTATTTCTGCCATACAAAGGCTGGATGATTACTCAATTGGAATCAGATATTTTTTGGTGAAATGTTCCATGTGAGGGAGAAATCATGATATGATAAATCGACCTGGTTGGCGTCCACTCACCTAAAATAACATAGGGAAAGTGTATTTATCTCTAACCCATCACTACAAGGGCAATATACTTGGGTCCTATACTTCACCTGTTTTCCTCATTCTTTTTAAATCAATTTTGACACACCACTAGCAATTATAACCCCACCCTAAGAAGAAATTGATGAAACCACAACTTGAGAACTTTTCATATTGGTCTGGTTAGGGTTTATTTAGTTTCTTGTCTTACAAAAGATATTAATGTGGCTAATTTTAAGTGTTTACGCACCTTCCTTCCAAGAAAACCTCACAAGTGTCATTCATAGTCCATTCATCACTGGTTTACTGCCACATACTTGCTACATCAAGGATTTGTTTTCCTTTGCATTTTAAATATGCTAAGTACGTTTTCAAGGTCTACAGGAATTTGCACCTTATATTACACAATGGTTTGAAAGAGAGGAAAACATTATTTCAAGGACTTTAAAAGGCTTGCACCATCTCTCCACAAATTAGACATACTGGATTGTTCGGGCAAAGCAAAAATTATACTTGGTATTGTACATCAACTTTATTTGCCGTAGTACTTTGAAAATCAGGCAAGTTGGACAATGGTTTGGTTAACGTTGAACAATGTCTTTATAACACATTGATTTAGCTCCTCAGGTGGGTTCAAGAATTTGCAACTATTAAAAAAACAGCTCAAATCAATGTGTGTTTGTCAAATATGTGGATCATTTCACACAAAAACCATTCTTGAAAGCATTTATCACGATGCATTTGTAGAATCATTGAGCGTTGTTTCTACTGGGGCTTTTACTGCGTCGAACGGTCGATCTGTTAGTCCAGCTCAGTAGAAACGACGACCCGCGATTTTTAACACGATTGCAGTATAGGCAAAATCAAACCTGCTCTGCGGGTTTTGCGTTTGTGCTTGCATACCGCTATTTTCACCATGGACGCCTGTCTCAAAAAAAAATGGTACAATCAAAAACCGATTTTTTCAATATTATATCTCAAACATAAGTAGTCGTTGTGTATATCAATTAAAGGAAAAATACCAGGCTTTCAGGATTTTTGTGTCATCTCAATGCTTGTTTCAATCGAGAGATAACTCCAGTTTATGCGGAACACAAAAATCAAGTTTGATGACATTCTGGTTGAGTGAAACACGGTGAACAAACTTTGTCTTTAACATAAGTGATTCACACTTGGTGAACAGCTATGAAAATCTTTAAAAAGGCGATTAATATAAAGAAAAGAAACCTAAGAAGATACGAATAACAGCTACGTCCTGGGGGACGTTATTTCCAGTAAGTTCTGGCTTTAAGATCAAGTGAATAACATTCAACATACGGTTGTTTGTTAGAACTTAGAGAACC